>JASAOO010003076.1:0-20598 GCA_030849075.1 Zelonia costaricensis | reverse complement strand
CGTCGACGACCCGCCACCTCAGCCCCTTCCCGCAGCGCACCCATCTCCCCCCTCCCCCCAACCACCTCCCTCCTCCTCCGCCTCCACCCGGCGCTTACACAAATCCCGCTTTGAACTTCTTGTGTATCGGCGTGTGTGTGGGTTTGTGTGTGCGTCTGCTCTCGTCATCCCTCTCTTTTTCTTTTTGGTTTCCCCGTTGCATCACGCACCTCTGAGCTGCCTCCATCGTGCTTGTGGGTCCGTGTGAGTGTTTGTGTGTCCGTTGGCGTGTCTACGTGTCAGTGTGGTCGCCGTCGAGTAGGCCGTTCCGCCCACAACTCACCACCACCACCACCAGCATCACCCCCTTCTTCTCTTCCCCTTCCAGACGTGCTTCCTTCAACTAGCTTCGCCTTGTTGTCACTTCACCTCCTTTCCGCGCCACCCTTTGTGTTGGCTGGCTCGTGGCGCGAGGCTTCTCCCTCAACCCCCCCCCCTCTCCCTCCCCCTCCCCGCGCCCAGCCATCTTTCTTCCCCCCCCCCCCCACCCCTCTCCCGCTTCGTCCCAGCTCTACACCGCACACACACACACACACTGCATCACCCGCGGGCACCCGCAGACACACGACAAGCTCGCCACCATGATCGCCGAGGAGGACGCGCACTTGTTCGAGGCGGCGAAGCGGGCGCAGGTGAGCCGCAACACCGCCATTCACGTGATTGAGCACGTCGACTCCGGCCGCATCCTCTCCGGCGCGTTTGTGCGCGTTCTGCTCGAAATGCCGACCCGCAGCGAGGGGTACATGATTGCCCGCATCCACAGCACCACCGCCGGGGAGCCGTACAGCGGCTTCTCCACGAACCCCGCGCAGACGACGAACATGTACCTGATGCTCGAGCTGCCCCCGCAGCTGGCGGCCGTCAACGGGGTGCAGTACCAGCTGAACAGCGTCAGCAACAGCAGCATGGGCGAGGGGGAGTTCCGCGAGTGGCTGCAGCTCATCCGCAACGAGCCAACGCTGCGGGTGCCGACGGTGCAGGCGCTGGGCGACGTCGCCGCGCGGCTGCACCCCTTCGAGGTGAACCGCCACCGCGCCAGCGCCAGCGTGGCCGGCTCCGTCGCGACCAACGGGCGGGGCGGGGTGCTGGGCAACTACGCTGCTTCTCCACCGCAGGCACCCATGCCGCCGCCGCAGCAGCAGCAGCAGCAGCAGCCATTGCCGGGGCAGGCCCCACCGCAGCAGCGCGCCCTGTCAGCGCGGGGAGCGGCGCGGCAGCAGCAGCGCAGCGCAGCCGCCAGCTCGCAGACCACCCTCATCTCGCAGACGCCGTACGACGGACGGCCCGTGGCTGCCAGCAGCGACGCCCCGCTGCACAGCCCAGCCTCCATGGGCGACGCCGGTGCCGACGGCAGCTCAAGCAACCGCGTCGTCCGGCAGGGCACCATGATGACGCGCGACTACAACCGCAACCCGCGCGAAGACGGGCAGGCCTCGCACGAGATGCCGGACGCAGCGTCGCAGGGCAGCGGCTACCTCCCCGCCCAGCAGCAGCGCTCGTCCTCGCCGCGACCGTCGGCCTCGGGCACGGCAGGCAGCGGTCCCGCCTCCGCGGCAGCCATTCCGTTCATGACGCGTGGCGCGACCGACCACCGGATGGAGAGCGAGGACGAGGAGATGGAGCGCCGGCTGCGGCAGGACATCATGAACCACCTCGCACAGGAGTGCGTGCTGTTCCCGAAGGATGCGCAGGGCTACAAGCTGTCGCGACTGCGGCTGTTGGAGCGGGACATGATCGAGTACCTGCAGCACGTCCGAGACGAGATTCAGGGCAAGCAGGAGAACTGCATCGTCTGCATGGACCACGTGCCAACGGTGATCTTGCTGCCGTGCAAGCACAAGGTGATGTGCCGGCTGTGCGCCCCATCCTGCCCGACTTGCCCGGTGTGTCGCAGCAAAATTGCGGAGATGTTCGAGCCGGAAGAGATCTAGTGTGTGTGTCTGTGTGTGTGTGTCTGTGTGTGTGCCACTGGTTCAGTTCGAGCACCACGCCCGCGCACACACAACCCGCTCTGCGCCGCTGCCGCTTCACCGTGTATATTTTGGTACTCCGCACCGTGCACGCAACCCACACACACACACACACACACTTCCTAGCCCTATACTCGGGTGCCGTGCGGCGTCGGTCGCACTTGGAGTGCGCTTGTGTGTGTGTTTGTGCGCGCGTGTGTGTGTGTCGTATTGCTTGTGGGGGTGCGTTGAGTTTGTGGTGGAAGAGGTGGAGCTGAGGGGGGAGACGCGCTTCTCTGAGTGGTGCTGTAGAGTCCACCATGCGCTCCACCTCGCCCCCGGCACCCTCTCCGCCCCCTCCTGTCTTGCTGTCCGCTGGTATGCAGTGGCGGGGCACAGGCAGGGGGAGGAGGGCCGACGTCGAAGACGGTCACGTGGCGGCTGGAATGGACGAGCGCGGTGCCTGACCGATACGACGGTGACTACTGCGGCGATTCGCGTGCGTACATGTGTGTGTGTGTGTGTGTGGGAGTGCGTATGTACGTGTGCCTCTATGGCAAGGTCGACTATGTGAACACGCTCCAGCAGAAGTAAAGAAGCTCCCACGCGGGGCAAGCACAGTGTGATAGACCTCAGACGGGGAAGAGGTGAGGGAGCCACAAGGCCCACCGCCGTCGATCTCTTCCCTCCCTCTGGCGTCCCGCGCCTCGTAGGGGACGTGCATATTCGCCATGTCCGTGTGTGTGTGTGTGTGTGTGTGTGTGTGCGTGTGTGTGCTGGTACGTGTGTGCGTGTGTGAGTGACGGTGCCTGTCGAGGACGTGCTTCACAACCCTCTTGCCCTCGGTCAGCCCCCCCCCCCCCTCCTCCCTCTCTCCCACTCCTCTACCACCTCCTCCCTCCCCCTCCCCCTCTTCTCCCCCCCCCTTCGCGACGGGATCAGAGAGCCGAGCCGTCCTGCTGACTGTTCTCTTCCCGCATCACCATCCCCACCATCACCGCACCCCGTCTTACCTCGCAGAGGGCGGTGCCGGCACCCCCACACTTGCACGGCTCAGCTACGCCGTATCACCGGCACAGACACACACACGCACTCACACACACATAGCAAATAACAGCCGACTTCGCGCTGCTTCGGCGCGCAAGAGAAGGGAACGGAACGTCGGCAGGCATGACGAGTACGGCGACGGCACTGACGGCCGCGGCCGTGGCGGCGCCGGAGCTGCCGCCCGGGATGGACCCCGCTTACTACGCCCTCAGCCTCCTGCGCCGCCGCAAGCTCGAGGAGTGCATCAAGGTGTCCACGCACTACCTCACCATGCCCAGCTCACCCGCCGCGTCGGCGGCCGGCAAGTCGCCCAGCGTGTCACTCGATGAGAGTATGTGGTTCATCCAGACCAAGGCCATGGTGCAGCAGAGCTGGTACGACGACGCCGAGATCGAGGACGACGGCGTGGACGACGTGCTGATGGAGGGGGAGCAGGCGGTGGTAAGCACCGCACACCGCCCCAACACATCCCTGCGCACGGCACGGCAGGGCACCGGCGCGGTGGGCAGCCGCGCCGGCCGCCTCGGTACGTCGGGTGGCCGACCGGTGGGCAGCCGCTACGGCTACGCGCGGCCCGGCACCCTGCAGAACCGCCCAGGCTCTGTGCGTGGCGGCGCGGGTGGCACGGCGGTGCGCCCCGTGACGGGCCGCTTCGTGCGCCTCGGCACCGCCTCGCTGCAGTCCGTCCCCGGCGGCCCGCACATCAATGTGCAGGCCCTCGACCTCCACCGCTACGCTCGCGAGAAGCCGATGGTGGCGAAGCTGTTGTGCGACTACCTCCTCTACGTGGAGCACAAGCCGAAGCTCGCGCTCGAGCTCTGCACGGCCGCGCTGCGGCCCGCCAAGCCCGCCGGCGGGGCGGGCACAGGCCCTGGCGGTATGGCGCTGCCGGCGTCGCTGCCGAAGGCGCCCGGCGCCGCTGGTGCTCTCCCGCCGCTACTGCCAGGCGGGGCGCCCTCGGGCCCGCTGCCTCCTGCCGGTGGGTTCCGCAGCGGCGGTGATGGCGGTGGTGTGGCGCAGGAGCAGATTGGCATCAGCAACGCGAACGACTGGTGGTGGAAGGCGCGGCTGGCCAAGGCAAACTACCAACTCGGGCTCCTGCGGGAGGCGGAGAAGTTCCTCAAGGCGGCCCTCTTCGATCCCTCCACCAACGCCGCGGTGGGCGCGGCGATGGTGCCGGCGGCAGCCGCGCGGTCGCTGCCCGGTGGCGCCGTTGCCCAGAGCAGCACCAGCCCCCAGCAGGGCCGCGCGTTCGCGAACTACAACACGAGCGTCGTGATGCAGCTGGGCAAGGTGTACCTCAAGATGGACCAGCCGCTGACGGCGCTGGAGATGTACGAGTCCGCGCTGCAGGCGAACCCGGTCGACCACCACGTCGTCTTGTGCTGTGCCCGGCTGCGGGATGAGCTGCACGAACCGGGCACGGCCTACGACCTGTACAATCAGGTGCTGCACCTCGACAGCAGCAACATCGAAGCCATCGCGTGCGTCGCCGCGCACCTCTTCTACGAGCGCAACCAGCCGGAGCTGGCCCTGCGGTACTACCGCCGGCTCCTGCAGATGGGCGTGCACACCGCGGAGGTGTGGACAAACATGGGCCTCTGCGCCTTCTACACGTTCCAGATGGAGCTCAGCCTCAGCTGCCTAACCCGCGCGCTGACCCTGTGCAAGGAGGACAGCCAGCGCGCCGACGTCTGGTACAACGTCGGGCACGTGGGGATCGGCATGGGCAACACCGCCTTCGCCGAACGGGCCTTCCGACTTGCCGTCGGCGCCGACTCGACGCACGCCGAGGCGCTCAACAATCTTGCTGTCATTGCATACGAGAAGAAGAAGGAGAAGACGGGGCGGCGGCTGCTGGACACGGCGGTGCTGGCGGCGCCGGCGCTGACGGAGGCGCTGTACAACATCGCCGTCATCTCCTTTCAGGCCGGCGAGCTCGAGGTGGCCTATCAGATGGTGATGCGGGTGCTCGAGGCCGAGCCGGACCACCCCGAGGCCGTCACGCTGCAAAGCAAGCTGCGCGAACGCTTCGTTGCGCTCTAGAGAAGGTGTGAAGCTGTTTGTGAGTTTGTGCACGTATAAGTATGTGTGTGTGTGTGTGTGTGTGTGTTTGGGATGTCTGGTGCGCACACACGCACACCGCAAACCCGTTTGTCGCCACATCCAAAGTGCGTCGGTGCGTCCGCCCTGTGTCCTGCCACACGTCTTCTTCTTTTTTTCTTTTTCTTCCTGTCCGCTGCAGGAAGGGCTCAGCTGGAACGGCGAGAAGTCCCAAAAAGCGTCAGCACTCGAAACACGCACACGTCGGCGAGGGAACGGAGCGGGGACGATCTCGCCGCGCTGCCTCAACGAGAAACAGGGAGACGGCGGATGGGACTGCCTGAGCGAACCGCAGAAGGGACGGCGTCTGCGTGCCTCGATCATGCCCCAGTCTCATGACGCGGCTGCCCGGCCACGCCGCAACTGCTGGCTCGCTACGGGGTGCGCTGACTGCACCACCTTGAACGACTTCATGAACGGTCTACTCTCTTCATACGCTACGTGTCGCACTCCGCCCCCCCCCGTCCCCTTATTCTATCCCTCAACTTGCAGGAAAATGGGGCGTGCCGTGTAGCCAGCGCAGCCGACGTCAGCACACACATACACGTACACACAAACACATACATACATACACGTACACACACGTACAGACATCCCAAACGCATATAGTGAGTTAAACTCTCGCTCCTGCACCGACCACGCATCTCCCCCACGAACCGGTTAGATAGACCTTCAACTAGAGCTCCCTCGTGCCGTGCACGGAGCATCAGCAGCTGGCATCCAGTGCCTCCTCCCCTCAACCTCCTCCGTTGCACGATGGACGTGACCCCGCGCGATCTGCGCCGTCCACGGCTGGCAGTAATGGCAGGGCTGAGCAGTACCAGTCTGCTCACCTCCCCCGACAACACATCCGCCGCCGGCATGGACCACTACGCCGGCGACCCATCGCCCGCTGCCGCTGCCATTGCCGCAGCAGCAGCAGCAGCAACGCTGCACAGCGTCCGCACCCCGATGCAGAGCATCTTGCGCTCTGGCAGCTCGCCGCCGTCGGGGCAGTACACGCCACGCAACACGAGCCCCGCCGGCTCCTCCACCAACGCGCAGCTCCTCGCCGGCATGCACCCCACTGCCGCCGCCTTCCTGCGCAGCCAACCCGTCTCTACCGAAGCAGCGGCCACGTCACGGCCCGAGCAGGCATCCTTCACAGATGGCGAGCACGAGATGGGCGGCGCCAACGATCGTGCCGCGGCGGCAGCATCGACCGCCGTCGCCCTGGTCACCAGCGAAGACGTACTGCGTAGCATCTACAACGAGAAACTGCACGCCAGCGTGCACAGCATCACAGCGACGCTCACAGCAGAGCTGCCGCAGGACCACATTTTTCTTCAGCTGCTGGCCGATGACACAACGCGGCAGTACTGCAAGGTGCGCCTCGCTGAGGTGGTCGAGGGCTTCTTGTACTCCACGCAGGCGGAGCAGTTCCATGCCCTCGCCACGGAGCTGGCCCGCCGTGAGCAGGACTGCGCGGCGCAGCAGCAGCGTATTGATGAGCTGGAGGCTGCGCTTGCAGCCGTGCAAGCCGCATCAGCGGCAGCAGCGAAGGCGGCGTCTGCACGAAGCTCGACGCACACGTTTGGCTCGACCGATGCGGACGGACCCGCTGAGGACCGCCTCCAGCTCGTCCCCAGCCCGCACGTGGCCGATCCCGCCCCGTCGCAGTCGTCACGCTCGCCGCCACTGCCATCGCCGTCCTCTGTGGCGATGGCGCCCGCTGGGTCAGCAGGGGCGGCGCACTCGGCGTTCGAGTCCGCGAACGCGTCCACCGCTGCAGGAGGCCCGAGCGCCGCACCAGCCGCTGTGAACCCGATGGACGATGAGGAAGCCTGTCGCGAGCTGCTGCGCATTCTTGAAGAGGCAACGCACGACTTCGAGCTGCACCGCTGCACCCAGGCCCTGCACGCCGTCACGAAGGTGGTCGATGTCGCCGCGACCGACACGCCACAGGACGCCACGGAAGGCGACTTGTTCTACGAGGAGGTGCTCGTGGCGGAGCTGTACGCGTGCGTGCAGTCGCTGCTGGGGTACGTGGACGCGGCACTGGAGAGCCAGGAGCGGCTGCGCCACGAGCTCGCCGAGCAGCAGCATCAACATCAGCGTCTGCCACATCGGATGGCTTCGGAAGTCCCGGCAGGTCGCTGCAAGGAGCTGGACGAGGCAGAGGCACTCGTCAGTGGCGACAGCAACCGCGCCACGCCACTGCCAGGCGCAGCGAGGCGCGTGAGCGGCAGTGTCGCACTGCCGCGCAGCACAAGCCATGACGACGACTCCTCCTCCACACCGCGCCGTCCGCAGGTGCAGCTCGGCGTCCCATCGGCGCCGATGCACAGCGCCGTCAGCTCTCACTTCTCCTCCGTCTCAGCGCCCGAGAACTCCCGTGCGGCGCACACGCAACCCATCCACAAGCAGCGCGAGCGGTTGCAGCACCTCGCGGCGCAGCTGCGGGAGGGGCAGGCGCGCGCGGCGGAGGTGATGGCAAGGCTCGCACGCGCAGACGCGGCGCGGCGGCGTGAGGTGGCGCAGCTGCAGCGCTCGCTCTCCACCGCGCGCGAGGAAGCCGCCATCGCCGCGCGCACCGACGACGAGGTGAAGCAGCTCCGTGATATGTGCGAGCGTCACCGGGCCGCGGCTGCGGCGGCCGCTGTGGACGCGGGCGAGCGCACGGAGCTGCGGGATCGGCTGGCGGACGTGCAGGCACAGCTGGCCGCTGCCCGGCAGGACGTGCAGACCGCGCGGCAGGAAACGCGAGCTTCGACGGCCCGTGCGGAGAGCGCGGAGGAGCAGGTGGCGGTCTTGACGGCATCGGTGGCGGCTGCGAGGGCCACGGCAGAGCGGCGCACGAGCGAGGTGCAGGAAGCACAGGGCGAGCAGGCGCTGCGGGTGGCGGAGCTGACGGAGCTGCACGCTGCCTATCAGGTGAGCACCGACGCCGTGCAGGATGCCGCGCGCGAGCTGCTCTGCCTGCGAGTCGAGCGGACCATGGCAGCCCTGAGCGCCGTGTACCAGGAGGCGAAGGCGGCGAAGGCGGAGCTGGTGGAGCGCGAGGGGTACCGGCCGCTGGCGCGTGCCTGCAGCCTCGCCGTCGCCGCTCAGCAGGAGGCCGCCCGGCACGCACAGGCGCAGAGGCGGTCCACCGAGCTGGCACAGCAGGAGCAGGCCGCGGTGCAGCGCGGGTGTGTGGACGCGCTGAGCGCGCTGCTGCGCTCCATGTGGGCCGACGACGCCATCGAGCTGGCCGCCGCAGCCGCGGGGGAGGGGGCGGGCAACGCAGCGTCGTCGCTCCTCTCAGCGGACAATTGGGTGGACACCGACGCCGCACCGGCCGACGCCCACCCTGGCTGCAGTCGGCGCAACACGACCACCGCCAGCGACGATGCCGTCCCCGCCTCCGCTGCCCCCGCTGTAGCGGCTCCTGCAGCCTTATCGTACCGGTTGCCGACGACGTTGAAGGGTTTCTGCGGCGCGCTCGAGTCCGCCTACCACAACGTGCGTGCGCGGCACACGGCGCGACAGCACACCATCGACCTCCTGCGCGCGGAGCTGATCGGGAAGGACATCGAACTTCGCGCAGCGCAGGCGAGTGACGCGCATCTGCGGGAGCGGCTGCGGGCCGAGCAGGCGAAGGAGAAGCAGTGGAAGGCGGAGATGACGCAGCTCGGCGAGCACAACCCGATGCGTGGGCTGCTGGCGCGGCAGGACTCCCTCCTCAAGGCGGTCAGCGAGGAGCGCAATGAACTGCGGCGGCTCTGGAACCGGCTGAGCGGCGACTACATCGCGCTGGAGCAGCGCAATGGCGTCCTGCACGCGCGCTGCGCCGAGAAGGAGCACGAGAACGCGCGACTCAGCGGCATCCTGCGACGCGGTGGTGCGCCGGCACCGTCAACGGTCCCGGCAACGGCCACCACCCCCGCGGCCCGAAGAGACCCGGAGCAGGCGGATAGTAGCCCTGGCCGCCCCAGTCCCGCCCCCACCTCCACCACCGACGACGACGGCGACTCCAGCGCGGCTGTCAGCGTCGCCGTGGCGCCGTCGCAGCCGTGAAGAAAGTGATGCGCACTCCCCCGTGTGGTGGTGCACACACACGGGGTAGGACTCCAGGCACACGCGGCGGGCGAGTTCGCTGCGCCTCTGCTAACCCGCCTCCCCCCCCCCCTCCCGCCTCGCCAAGGCGGGGGTAGGGTGGAGATGGAGCTACGTGCTCCGCCTCCACCTCCGCCTCCCCAAACGAAGAAGTCGACGTCAGTACACACACACACACACACACACACACACACGCACACTGTCCCGTCGCGCCACGACGCGTTCGTGATGTCCCCACCCCTGGCCGCCGCTCTCTTGCAGTCCCCCGCCACGCCACGTGCTGCGTGAGCTGAAGGGGGGCAAAGTGCTGCGAGGAGGGACGGAGGGGCCTTCCGAGTGCGGGTGCGTCCGAGTCCGCGCTGCGGAAGAAAAAGCCCTGCTCTGTCTGCACTGCCCGGAAGCAGCAGTAGCGCTCCACTCTCTCTCTCTCCACCGCCCTCTCTCGCTCACACCGTCTGTCCCGTGACACACACACACGTACATACACACCCTCCTCCACGAACTCCCATCACGCAGGTATGTGCGCCAGTGGACGTTTGCAGCGCCGACCTTCGTCACGCACAAGCACGCACGTAGACTCAAGCGGCCCTCCTCCGTGCGCCTGCCCTTCCGACTCGCTGTTGTTGTTGTTGTCTTTGCGGTGGTTCTCGTTGGTTTCTCGGTCCCCGCTCAGCGTCTCGCGGACACACACACCCTCACTCAAGAGCCGGGCACCACGTCTACTCATCATATCGGCCTGCCATCAACCTCCCCCTCCCACTCCCTCCCTCCCTGCTTGTCCCCATCTCGCTTCCGTCACTTTCCTGTAGCGTGGCGGCGTCCCAACGCGGGCCGCGGTGGTTCTCCTCCGTCGACGTCCGCCCCCCCCCCTTCCCCACCACGGTGGGTGCAGCGGCCGGCTTTCCTGTTCCTTCGATTTGTGCGCCTGAGCACGGCAGCGAAGGGGGTTGACGCCGTCCGTGTGCCCTGCGTGCTTCCGAGTTTGCATTGGTGTGTGTGTGTGTGAAACTGGTGTTGCCGCACCAGCTGCTTCCCCCGCGAAGTCGATCCCTTCTTCAACGTCATCCCCCTTTTCCTTCCCTCTCCCTCACTACATATCCCTGCACCTCCGTTCATTGAGTTGCGTCTGCGCGCGTCCACACCATGTCGTCGTATTGGTGGCCGCTCGCAGGCTTCACCGCGACCGAGAACCCCACCGGCGCGGCACCAACCGCGGCTGCGGTGACCACGAAACAGTCGAAGCCGACCTCGAAGTCGTCCGCCGCCACCTCGGGAAGCGGCGCGCATGGCGGCCCAAGCACCGCGGCCGACATGCGCCACCTCGCCAACGCCGCCTTCCACACGAGCCTCGATGGCCTGCTGGTGGAGTCGACGAAGCACCGCAGCCTCGTCGTGCTGCGCGACGCCGTGCTGGAGACGCGGAAGCGGCAGTACGACCCCGCCAGTCTCTTCGACACACTCTGCATCGCCTGCTCCCTCCTCGCAGAGCGCAGCGCCGGCACGAGCAGCGGCACCGGCAGCAGCGCGGCAGCGGGGACAGCCGGCGCGGCCAAGACCACCCCCTTGCCTTCCGCTTCCGCTAGTGGGGCAGCGGGCCACACCGCTGGCTCAGGGGGTAGTGGTGGCGCGGGTGGCCGCATGTCCCGCAACGGCAGCAACAGCGCCCTGCCGGCCCTCGGCGACGCGGCGCTGGAGACGTCGCTGCTGCAGGCGAGTGTGGGGCCATCCACCTCAACCGTGCCACCCCCCGCCGTGCCGCACGTCCTGCACTATCGCCACCACGCGGCAGCTCGCACGCTGCTGCTGCAGTCCATCGGCGACGTGGGTAAGCTGATCGCACTGGGCCTGCTGCCGGTGACGCAGCAGGTGGGGCAACGGGTGGCTGACCTCGTGCGGGAACTGGCCTTCATCCATGCGCCGCCGCCGCAGCAGCAGCAGCAGCCCCCGCCGGTACGACGCGCCACGGGTGGGGTCGGTGCTCCGTTGCCGCCAACACGGCCCCCACCGGCGTCGTCCGCCTCGCACACCGCGACGCCGCAGGACAAGGAGCTCCTCAGCGGGATGCTGGACCTCAGCCTTACCAGCGTGAGCGTCCTCTGCGGCACCGCACCCGTCTTCGCCGGTGCCGCCGCGGCAACAGCCGGGGGCGGTGGTGGGGTGCTGCCCGCGCAGCTCGTGCATGACGACCCGGTCCTGGTGCGGCTGCTGCAGATGCTCGCCTCCGCCGCCTCGAGCTGCCCGCTCGGCAGCCCGGCCCTGGCCGAGCTCTACGGCACGGTGCTTCTGTTCTACTGTGGTGTGGCGCCGCAGTCCATGCTGGAGGCGACGTGCGAGGCGACCCTCACCCACCACATCCACTCCGTCCTCACCGCCCTGCACGACAGCGCGTCGATGGAGGAAAGCGGCGACGGCGCGGGTGCGGCGGCGGCGGCTGTAGCGGCCACCGCTGCGGCGGCGGCAGCGCCGGGCGGCGATGACGCGGCCCCGCACCGTAGCAGCCCGTCCGTGTCGCTCATCGCCACCACCTTCACGGCACAGCTGCAGGGCGTGGCGTTTGTGAAGGACATGTGCCGGCTCATGATTGGTGCGCGCACCCGGTGGCTTCAGCTCAGCCCATACCCCTCCACCACAGCGGGTGGAGTAGCGAGCGCCACGCCGCAGCATTCCCCACTGCCGGCCAATGCCGCAAGCGCGGGGCCCGGCAGGAGCCGCGCCGCTCCATCCTCCATCGCCGGCATCACCGCCCGCGTTGTGGCCGATGCCGACCGGCAGCGCACCCAGCAGCAGCGCACGCCGCGCCCGTCGTCTGCCGCCACTACCCCCACCCTCAGCGCCTCCACGCTGCCCGCACCCCCGCCGGCGCTGCCGTTGCTCGGGCGCGAGGGGACGGACGGGTCGCTCCTCCCTGCAGCCGGCGGTGCGGCGGAGATGCCCTTCACGGCCGTCACGCGCCACCACGCCGCAGTGGCGCCGGCGTGCGAAGCGGCGCCGGTGCGGCTGCGCCTATTCCTCCTGCGCACCGTGACCCTCTTCTTCAAGGAGCAGGCCAAGACGCAGACGGCACCCTCCGTGCCGGCAACCTCGACGGAGGAGAAGCGCGCGGCCGGGGCGGCACCTGCGGCGTCGATGCCGTCTGTTGCGGCCCCGCTGCAGAACCCCCTGTACATGCAGTGCCTGAACGACTGCTTCTTCTCGGTGGCGTTGTGGGGCCTGCACGAGATGGGCGTTGCCGTGCCCATGCAGCCGCCCCCGCCCCTGCTGGTCGAGGCACTGCGCCAAACGCAGCAGCCTCCTCTCCCCCTGGAGAGCCCCTTCTCCGCCGCCGCGATGCCGCCGCCGCCGCCGCTGCCGCAGTGCTCGGTGGAGCTCTTCACGTGCACGCAGCAGCTGGCCCTCGTGTCGATCAGCACGCACCTCGGCAGCATGACGAACGCCACGCAGGTGCTGCTCGAGGCACACGTGCGGCTGCTACGGCGTCTCTCCACCCGGCGCAGCCGGCGCGCTGCGTCCCTGGTGGCCGGAAGTGACGACGACCGTCGGGCCATGACGGAGCTCGGCGAGGCGGCAGAGCGACTCGTGCAGGCGGCCACGGCGGTGCTGTCGCTGTGGCGCAAGACGCTGACGAGCACGTCGCTGCTGTGGGACCTGCTGCAGGTGCAGTCCGTCAAGGGCCGCAACGACGCCAACGACGGCGGCAGCAGCGGTGGCGGTGGTGGTGGTGACCTGGAATCCTCGCCGGCGGCCGCGGCGTGGCTGGACGGTGGCGAGTATCGTGATCGGGCCGGGCCCATGATAGGTAGTGGCAGCGTGTACACGCGGGGCGACTGGCGCCTGAGCCCGGAGGTGGACCGCCACGGCGACGACGCGGCTGGTGCAGCGCGGCGGCAACTGCTCACCCCTGCGCAGGGCAGCCCGCTGCACCTTCAGCTTCTTCCCTCGCTCGTGCCCGCTGGGCGGGGCGAGGACGCCCGCGGCGGCGGCCCGCCCACCGACAGCAGCGACAGCGACAGCGGGTACCGCGGCAGCCGGGGTGGATCGCTAGCGCTGATGGTGCAGCTGCCCAGCCCGGGTGCGGTGGACCGCGAGCTCAGTGACCCGAGCCGCAGCGGTCCGCAGTCCGGCGGTGGTGGCGGCCGCGACGACGGGGACTTCTCCGACGCTGGAGACGAGGGCGGCGGCGCCGGCGCCGGCGACAGCAGCGAGATGGACGGCACCACCGCAGCGGGGCCCGCCGACATGCCGTCGCTGATCCGCTGCTTAACGGCGGTGCTGAAGCTCGTGGTGGCGCACGTGCAGCTGCCGGCCCGCAGCGCGGGCGTGACCGCCATCCCGGGCCAGCCGCACGACCACGTCGCACCGGGCCCCGCCGCCGCCGCAGCAGCAGCAGCAGAGGACACAAGTTTGACCTTAGACCCGGTGCAGCCGGCGGGTCCGTTCCTCCTGACGATCACCCCATCGTACCAGCCGATAGCGGAGGACGGCAGCATCGGTGGCGTGAGCGGCGACGGCGCAGCCCTGCTGGGGCGCACCGCACGCGGGCTGGACGGGGCGGCGGGGCGGCAGGACAGTCACGGCGCGGCCGCGGGGGCGCTGCAGACGTCCCCCCCGCTGTGCCTGTGCGCGACCAGCGGGGGGACCGTGTACCAGTGCTTCACCGAGGCCCTAAACTGCATCGCCACCTTTGGGCAGTTCTTTTCGCAGCTCGTGGACACGCAGCAGATGGGCAGCCACAGCAGGGCTGTCGCGGCGGAGCAGGAGGTCGTGCTGCGCCGCTGCCGCACCTGCTTCCTCAGCCTCCACCCCCACCTCCTCCGCTGCACGCTGCTCTGTCTCCGGCACCTCCGGTATGAGGAGGACGTGCTGCCTGTGGTGCTCAAGGCGACCGGCTACTGGGTGCAGGTGAGTTGCGCGCTGCAGCTGGCGGGGCAGCGCGACGCGTACCTGACGGCGCTTGTGGACATCCTGCGCACGCCCGACCCCGTCGTGGACCACCTCGTCGCCCTGTCCTCCCCGGCCGCGGCGGGCTTGTCCGATGCCTCCGCCACGGTCACCCACACCGCCGTGCTGGAGGGCTTGCTGATGCTGCACAACGCCTACGCGGCTGCCGAGCCCGTCGTGCCCGGCTCCGTCGCCGCCGCGGCGCTCGGCATCGACGACGACGGCGACGACGCCGACGGCGGGTCACACGGGCGAAGGGGCGGCGGCAGGGTGCAGGCCATTCAGCGCTACGCGCAGCAGCACATGCCGAGCTGGGGTGCGGGGTGGCTGCGCCGCCGCCGCCGCCGCCCAGAACAAGGGCCGCCGCAGTCGCAGCCCTCCTCCTCCGTGTCCTTCTCCACACGGCCCCTTGCCGGGAGCAGCACCAGCACCGTCTCCCCGTCGCAGGCGCGCACCGCCATCGCCGCCGCCACCTCCTCCGCGGGTCCGCACCGCACCACCTCTCCAGCGATGCCCAGCGGCAGCGCTGCGACAGCATCCACCGCCGCAGCAGCTGCAGCATCGCACGCCTCGTCATCACAGCAGCAGCAGCAACCACGGGGCTCTACCGCCTCCTCCACCGCGCCGTCGTCGCTGGTGCTGCAGGGCTGGCACGCCCCGTCGGTGCAGCACGTCGTCATCCTCGGGGTGTGCCGCCTGCAGCACAAGGTGTTTGTGATGAAGACACTCCACGTGATTGCCAACACGCTGGGGGCGCAGCTGGACCAGGGGTGGGCACTGCTCGCTCGCGGGCTTGTCGTGACGGAGCCGCTGCTCCACAAACTCAAGCGCCTTCTCGCGTGGGTGGAGGAGGCGGCGGTGGAGCAGGAGCAGCAGGCGCAGCTGCTAAGCGATGCGTCGCACCTGCGCGACGCGCTGCGGTCGCTCTGCGTCAACAACACGTGCCAGCTGCCCGCGAGTCAGCTAGACGTGTTCATGTCCGAACTCGTGAGCGGGACAGAGGAGCTCAGCATGGCGAACGCAACCGACGCGGAGGCAGGAGACGGTGGGAGGGAGGCGGACACGTGGGGGGGTGCCTCGAGCACGCCACCCGTGCCGGTCCAGGCCCCGGCGTCGTACGTCGCGGCCTCGACGCAGCTGCCTCGGCAAGACCCCCAGGGATGTGCGGACCAGTGGGTGCTTACGTCCGAGTGTCTGTGCGTGTCGCTGCTGTCCATGCTGCCCTTCACGGAGCAGCAACGCTTCGCAGACGCTGCCACCACCGCCACGCCGGCGACGGCGTTCGATGTGGATGGGGAGGGCGGCGGTGGTGGTGGCGGCAAGGGCAGCAAGTTCAGCCCCCTCGTAACCCCGCAGCTGCTCCAGCGGCAGTGCACAAGTGCCCTGGCCCGGGCGATGCGGCTGTGGGAGCTCGAGACGCACGTCTGCCACCACGTGACGGACCGGCGGAAGGTGGAGCAGTGGGGGACGACGCTGCTGACCGCGATGGGGGCGCACAAGCGTGCCCTGCTGGCGCTGACGGCGGGGACGGGTAGCACAGCGGCGGCGACCACCGCGGCAGGGGTCGGCGGCAGCGGCGGCAGTGCTACGAGTGAGGGCCGCGCGTTGCCCGCGCACGGCAAACTCTCCGAGGAGGAGACGCGAGTGATGGAGGGCGTGCTCGCCACGGTGGTGGGCCACATCGCCACGGTGGCCGTGCAGCTGTGCCGCTCCGCAGCACGGCGCCGTCGCGCGTCGGAGGGGAATGGAGCCGCGGCAGCGGCGGCGGCGGCAGCAGCAGCAGCAGCAGCACCAGCCGCCGGCACGGGAGCAGCCCCGGCGTCCGTCTACCAGGTCACGCAGAGCGCCGCCCTCGTGCTCACCTCCGGTCCGTTTGCTGGCGCCCCCCTCACGCAGATCTCCAACGCGCTCTTCGCTGCCGGCTCCGCCACGGGCGTCAGCGGAGCTCGTGCGGGTGCGAGTGACGTGTTGCCGTCGCGGCCGCCGCTGCTGCCCTTCACACGGACCGACGCCGCGGCACAGAGTACCTCGGCGCTGCTGGCCGCGCTGAACCGGTCCACGCAGGCCATCGCCCTCCACACGCCCCTCGACGACCGCCACCGCCGCCGCGCCGGTAGCGCGGGCTCGCACCGCCACACACGAGTTGACCTCGACCCGCTCGAGCAGCTGCTGGCCAGCCCTTTTGCCATGCTTGACACCATCTACGCAGAGTGGCGCCGTGCAGGGGCGGCGGTGGGCAGCAGCGCGGCGGCGGACGTGCCGTCGAAGACGCCTGCACGGGCTCGTGGGGCAACCGCCGCCCCTGCCGCCCGCTCGCCGGAGGCGCCGGACAACGCCGCCGGCGTGAGCCCCAACGCGAAGGAGTCCCCTGCGGCGGCGGCGACGCCGCGTGAGCTGGCCGCCTTGGTGGTGGCCGATGCGGTGCCGCAGCTGCTGGACAACGCGGCCGGCGCCATCCTGGTGGATGTCGTGAAGGTGGTGCAGGCCTACGGTGAGTCCATCGACGGGGCCGCGTGGGAGGCGGTCCTCGCCCTGCTGCAGCGCACCGCAACGTGCCCGCCAGCGAGCGCCGTCGCCGCAGTGCGTGCTGGTGGTGGTGGTGGGAACGAAGGCGGCGCCTCCGCCCCTGCGGCCCCCGTTGCCCGCGGCGACCCCCGCGTCGCGCAGAGCAGCGTGAGCCTGGACGGCAGCAGCAGCCTCAGCAGCGCCTCCTCGGTCGCTACCAAGCCCGGCCCCCACCCCGCCGCTGCCGCACTGTACAGCAGCCAGGCGGTCGAGTCCCTCAACACGGCCTTCCGGGCGCTGGAGAGCATCCAGCACAATCACATTCCCCACTTGAATGCAGAGGGGCTGCATCGCCTTATCGTCTGCGTCGGCGCCTTCACGGTGCACCGGGTCGACAGCGGGGCCGCTGGGGAGCGCAAGCTGCACACCAACTTGAGCGCCGTGCAGCTCCTGTGGTCCATCGCTGACTACCTCGCCGCCTTCGGGGCCGGCGGGGTGCTGTCCCAACGCTCCGTGGACCCCTACGAAGATCGCATGGGCGGTGCGCGTGGCATCACCTCGCCGACCAGCACCTCCTCCGGCTCCATCCCGCGTGACGGCGGCGCAAGCCCGCAGCAACAGCAACAGCAAGATCGCCTGTGGTGTTCGCTGCTGTGGCAGCTGCGCAACGGCTGCCTGGACGACCGGCAGGAGGTGCGGCAGTCGGCGCTGCAGACGCTGTTCGCCCTGGTGCAGACCTACGGCTGGCGCTTCTCGGCGGTGTGCTGGCGCTGCGTGCTGCGGGACGTGCTCCTGTCGCTGATGGAGGTCGTGACCGCCGCCACGGAGCTCTGCGCAACGCCGGCGCCGACGCCGACCTCGGGCGATGGACCTGCTGCTGCTGCCGCCGCCGGCACACTGGGTCGTGCAGCGGCAGCCACCACGTTGCCGCTGCCGCTGGTTGCCGACGAGGCGTCCAGCAGCGACGGTGACAGTGACGCAGTTGTGCGGCGGCGGCTCCTGCGCAGCTTCGCGGCCCACCCGCCCCAGCTGGAGGAGGTCCGCGTGACCCTCTACGACGCGGGCAGTCGGCTCTTCGTGACACACTACGCCCACATGCGAGCCGCCGCCGAGGCCGCACCGCTGTCGTCGCCGCTGACCGCGCCGCTGCCGCTGCCGCCCTCGTACTCGGCCTTCGCGATGCCCAGCACGGACCGCGACGACGCCACCGTCGTGCTAGAGCGCTTCCTCTGCCTGTGCGGCGACGTGTGCGTCGTCGTGCGCGGCACATCGGGCGAGCAGTCGGCCGTCGCTGCCGTGCACGCGCTGCACGGTGTGTTGGTGGAGATGCCAGGGCCGCACGGCTTGCACGAGCGCGGCATCGACCTCGCCTGGCTGGCCCTCGAGCGGCTTCTTCTGCGCGGTGGTGCAGGCGGCGCACGGGACGCGGCATCGGCGACCGCCGTCGGTGGCGCCGCCGCGTCGCAGGTGCCGTTTGCGCACACGGAGGCGAAGCAGTGCACGCTGACGGTGGTGGCCGCCACGGTGGCTGCCGTGTGCGACAGCTTCCGGCTGCAGCGTCACGTGGCCGCGGCGGCAGGTCCGGCAGGGGCCTCTGCGTCCACCGGCGCCGCCCAGTCCCCCTTCTCCTCACCGCTGCTGGGCTCGGCGGACCGCCGCCAGAGCAGCGCGGGTGGCTTCGGCTCGTACTTCAGCGGCTGGGGCGGGGGCGGCACCAGCGGCGGGACGGGTGGTGGTGGTGGTGGTGGACCCGAGGTGGTGCGTCGCCCCTCCGCGGCGGCTGTCCCGTCGAGTGCGCAGTACTTCACGCGTCTGCTGTTCCTCCTGCAGGCCGTGCCGCGCTGCCCGGCTGTGGTGCACTCCTACTACTTCCCCAGCAAGGGGCAGTCGACGCTGCTGGAAGGGGTGGCCGCGGTGTGGCCGACCTTGTCCAGCCGCGAGGCCCGCATGGTGTGGGGCGAGGTGCTCCTGCCGGCCTTCCCATCCGCCGCAGCCCTGCAGCGCTTCGTCCTGCAGGACGCCCACGACACGGGGACGGCCCGCATGGTGGACGAGACGGCAAGCGCAGCGGCGGCGGCAGCGGCGAGCACCCTCATCCCGCTCAAGTCGGTGATGCCGCCGGGCTCGCACCCGGGCTACCTGAGTGCGGTCATGGAGACTATGCGACGCCTGCTGCATCACCATCACCACCACACCGGCGACGACGGCGAGGCGGCAGAGGTGCTGCCGGGCAGTGGCGACGGGGCGGCGTCGGCGCCGGCGGGCGTGCCAAGCGACGCGGATCGAGTGCGGCTCGCCTTCATGGCGCCGAGCACGGTGCAGGTGACGGGGACGCTGCTGCTGCTGCACCTCGCCTCTGCCGCGGCACTTGCCGGGCCCCCGCGGTCAGGCAGCGTGCCCTTCACCCTCCCCGCGCTCTTCCTGCAGGAGTGCGTGGATTTGCTGCAGTACACCCTGTGGGGTCCAGTGCTGGCCCGCGACGGCGCAGCGGAGGGTGGCGTCGCTCACACGTCCACGTCTGGGGCCGCCGTGCAGTGCCGCCGCGACGGCGTGGCCGCGCTGTGCCGCGCGTTTGAGGTGCTGCTGACGGCCACGTCCACCGTCGTGCGGCAACTCGACGCCACCACCTCTGCCGGCGGCGCCGGTGCGGCGTCCTCGCACCCGCCCGTGTCTGGCGCCGCCACCGCCACTAGGACCACCACAACCACGACGGTGGTCGTTCTGCCGCACGTGACGGCCGCGCTGCAGGCGCTCGAGCTGCTTGTGGACACTCTCGGGGAAGTCGTGCATCACGTCATGGAGCACTACGAAGACGTCGTGTGCGCCACGGCGGCGATCAACGTGCTCTCCATCGCGTCGGCGGCGGAGGGGCTCGCGTTGGCGCGGGTGGCGCGTCGGAGTCTCTCGCTGCTGCAGCGCTGGGCCGGTGCGGTGGGCAGCAACACGGGCAGTGGCGCCTCCGTCGCCGTGCCCGAGAACCGGCGTAGTGTGGGCGGCAGCAGTGGCGCGCCCCCGCCGGCGCAGGGCTCGGGCACCTCGGCCTCCAGCCGCACGGCTGCTGCCGCTGCGGCGGCGGCGGCTGGCGCGGCGTCACCGGGGCCGGGCACGTCCCGCAGTCAGCTACAGGACGTCGTGCGGGCCTCGATGGAGACACGTAATCGTGCCATCCTGCGGCAGTACGTCGACAACCCCGACGACGCCAGCGCCGCGGCACTGCTGCTGGACACGCTGCATGACGTGCTGGCGATGGCCGAAGCGGACGCCCGCTCCGGTCGGCAGCAGCCGAAGACGGGGATAGGCCGCCACGGCGTTGCGGCGTCGGCGAACCTGCTACGCTGCCTGCTGCCGGAGTTGCTGCAGCTCGTCGCGTGTGGGAGCCGGCTCTCCACGCGGACGGCTGCAGCCGTCGAACAGGAGCTCAAGCTGCGGGCTCTGCTGGCGAAGCTCCTGACGCTCGCCGTGGACGCGCAACAGCAGCCGCCGCCGCAGCAGCAGCAACGGTCTGGTGGTCGCGTGAGCGGCCGAGAGGAGGGGGAGCCCACCGACGAGGGGGACACCTCGATCATCTAGGCGGCGCGCGGCACGCCACGTGTGAAGTTGGGCACACTTGTGTGAGTGTGCGGTACGGGAGCTTGCGTACGTGTGTGTGTGTGTCCTGATATGTCTGGGCTCTTTTTTTTTTTTTACTCAACCCTGTGCTGATTGCGTACCCTCCCCCACCCCTCTCCCTCTGTGTGTGTGTGTGTGTGTGAGAGAGAGAGTGTGTCACGTGAACTAACTCCTCGACACCACTGCGCTCTTGAAGCACTTCGCTTCGTCACCAAAGCCCACCCCCCACCCACACGCCCCACGACGGCGGAATCGGAGCAAGGGGGCGAGGACTGCCAAGGACTGGGCATGCTGCGCGAGATCAAGAAGAAGCGAGGACCCGCGCCACGCT
>JASAOO010003075.1:0-20587 GCA_030849075.1 Zelonia costaricensis | reverse complement strand
CTCCATCCGCGCCGTAGCCAGCCATGTCGTGTGGCCAGTCCTTCGCAGCGTCGGTGAAGCGGGTGGGTCGCCCTGTCTTTTCGCAGTCCCGCGACTTGGCCGAGCGCAAGGCCAAGGGCCTCCACCCCGTCTCCGAGCTGAGCCGCTTCCACCTCCTCGTCTGCTGCTTCTTCTGCAGCGTGTGCGTCTCGCTGACGTACGCCTTCGACCTCTTCACGTGGAAGTTCCGCTCGCAGTTCAACCTCACCTCAAGCGACCTGACCACCATCAGCACCGTCGGCCTCGTGTTTTGCTACTTCACCATCCCGTACAGTTTCATCTTCGAGAACTTCGGGCCCTTCGTGACGTTCTGGATGTGCGCCGTGGCCGCTACCATCGGCGGCGCCGGCCTCGCCGGCGTCTTCCGGGGGCAGATCCCCGGCAACACCGCCACCATCACCGTCTTCTACGCATTCCTGAACGCGGCGAGTGGGCTGCTGGACACGAGCTACGTGTCGACCCTCTTTGAAGTCTTCCCGCGCAACCGCGGCCCTGTGGTGTGCCTGGCGAAGGTGATGACGGGGCTCGGCAGCTCCGTACTCGCCGCCCTAAGCGAGACCTTCTTCGAGGACACGATCATCGGCTTCATCTACTTCATCATGGCGCTGGTCGTGGTCGTCAGCATCTGGGCCAGCTTCGTGATTGTGCTGCCGCCCTACCTGGTGAACTGGTGGCGCGAGCAGGGCAAGACGAAGGAGCAGCTCGACGCCTTCAAGGCGACGGCCGCGTACTACGAGCGCAAGTTCGTGCCGCTGCCCCGCCTCATCATCGGCTACGTCGTCGTCATCTCGCTTCTCATCTTCTTCACGGTGGAGGCCCCCGTCATAGCGTACGTCTCGAACGTCACCCACGGTGCCAAGATGGCGGTCGGCGTCATCACGGTCGTGCTCGTGCTGTGCATCTTCCTGATGCTGCTCCCCCTCCGCGTCCTCGGCGGCATGGACGATCGTGACCCGAGGCTCGAGTATTCGGAATCGCAGGCGGACGCCGAGGCCCCACAGTACGGCATCAGCACGGACGGCCAGCTCGTGTGGCGCGAGGAGGAGGCCGCTGCCGCAGAGGCGCGCCCCGGCAACCCCAGCAGCATGGACAAGGAGCCGTTTCACCCCGCGGTCGGCAACATGGAATCGAGCTCGCAGGCGGAAGAGGATGAGGATAAGTACCTGCACCAGGACCCGCGCTACGAGGGCACCATGAAGGACTACCTGATGAGCCTGGACGTGTGGCTGATCATGCTGCTCTTCATCTGCTACGGCTGCATGGGCACCATCGTCATGTACAACTCGTCCACCATCTCCGTCGCCGTCTCCGGTCAAGAGCGCAGCCCGGAGCTCTCCGCGCTGTACACGGCTTTCCTCGGCGTGGGTAGCAGTGTGGGCCGCATCGGCTTCGGTCTTTTTGAGGCCTACGTGCAGCACCAGGACCCTGAGGACCGCAAGGTGCTCGTCACGATGGCCCTGCCCTTGTCCCCGACCCTCGCCTTCCTCGGCGGGCTCTTCCTGCTTGTGCTGCCCGGCGACGCCGTGCTATTCCCCTTCATCCTGGTCTACCTCGAGGAGGGCGTGTTTGCCGGCATCAACGCCCTCATCTTTCCCTGCCTCTTCGCCCGCAACCACAACTTCCTGTACAACCTCAGCTTCTTCGTACAGATGTGCTCCATCATCTCCTTCAACATTGGCATGTTCGGCCAGACAATCAAGAAGGAGCAGAGCCGCCTCGGCATCCCGCCGAGCGAGGACTGCAACGTCAAGTCCTGCGTGCGCACGCCGCTGATCGTCGCCACGGTGCTGGCCTTCTGCGGCATCTTCGTCGCCCTCGCGATTCACTTCCGGTATGCCGCCTTCGTGAAGCGCGAGCGCGCCCGCGTGCGCCGCCAGCGCAAGGCGACGACAGAAGACGCCGAAACGCCCGCTGGTGCCGGCGCCGAGGCCGCGCAGGAGCTGTGCCAGGTGGAGTAGCGGGAGGGAATGACGGAGAGGACAGGCGGCCGCGGCGGCCATCACAGGCGCAGAGACACACTCGAGTACTCGACAGGAAGCAGCTCAATGCTGTCGCAAACGAGGTGTCTCTCTGGGTTGGCGCTCGTCTGCGTGCCGCGGTCCCTGCTACGCCTCTCCGCCCCCCCCCCTTCGTTTCCGCGGCGGCGGTGTCCGCACCGCTTGTGGTTCACGCGCTCCTCGCAACCCCCGTTGCGCGCTCTTCCTTTTCTACGTTGCTGTACTTTCACTTCACGTTGCAGGCTCCCCCCTCCTCCTCCCCCCCCCCCGCCATCACCGTCTCCCCTCCCTCCCGGTGATGCCTGCGCTCTCCCGTTGGACCGCCGCTGTGTGACTCGTCACGCCTCTGCATTGCGTGTGCGCCGACCCGGCTCCTTCTCCGTACTTCCTTGTCACCTCCCGACCCCCATGTGGGCACCTTGGCCGAAGTGCACACACATACACACACGCACACAACCGTACTCTGAAGCTCACCTGGTGTGTGAGAGCGTGCGTCGGTGTGCTGGCGTGTGTGTGTGTGCGCGTGTGCGCCTCCTCGTAGATCCATCGTAGAGAGCGAGTGCAGGAGAGATCCTGGAGAGGGCGGGGGTGCTTAGTGACCGGGGTGAGGGGGTGAGGTGAGGTCAGGGAGCTTGCACGTGCGCTCGGGAGGCTTTCCACAGAAATGGCGAGCCTGCTCCTCCTTACATGGCTGGTACCTTCTGCCTTCCGCTCAAGAGTCTGTGTTTTCATATAATTGTGTATGGCAATGTGTGTATGTGTGTGTGTTTGTGTGTGCGTGCTTTCTAGTTCCGCTTGCGTGGTCTGTGTGGTGTAGCTTTCCGAGAAGGCGAGTCGTGCTGTCCTCTTGCTTGAGTCTCTCCCTGTACGACTCCACGCACACGGCATAGCCTCCACCTCCACTCGAGGCGTGCCGTGTGCGTGCGTATGTGTGCGTGCGTGCGTGTAAGCCTTGCCTTTCCCGTTGCTCGTGCTCATGTGCGTGTGCGCGTGTGTTTTCTGTGTGGGCGCGTCTGTCCCCCCCTCCCTCTCTCCCATCCATCCATCACATGGCCCCACCACCGCGCCGCCCACATCCGCGCATTTCCTCACGTACCTTCCCACCNTCCGTGTTTGCATTTTGTCTTTGGTTTCTCTCTTTCATTTTTTCCTTCTTCCACCCGCTTCTCTGTTCTCCCCACTTTTGTGTTTTGCAGTTGTCAAGCGCGCGGAGGTGTCGTCACGCGAGCGGCTCCCCGCGTCTGCGCCCACTCACGCTTTCTCAGCATCGTCCTCTCGCCACTCTCTCTCCCCCCCATCCCCCATCCCCCTCCCGGCGGCTGCGTGGTGCGCGTCTCCCCCCCTCCCTTACTTCGGTTTCTCGATCACTTCTTGGCTCGGCCGGTGCATTCGCGCCTGTTTAGCTCCCACGCATGGCACACGGAGGCGGCGTTGGTTGTGACAGTGCCGCATGTGTGCACCCGCACCGCTGGGCGGTGTGGGAAGCGAGAGTTGCACCTTGGCCTGCGCCGTTGCCTTCGCTTCTCCGGCGTTCTCTGCTACACGCCCGCGGCCCTTGGCGCATGTGTGTGGGGCGGCGCGTGCGGAGAGGGCTGGCGGCAGAGGGGGGGGGGCGTTGGCGACGTGGGGCGCGCTGACTTGCCGACGTCTTCATGAGCCTTTTTTTTCGTTTGTGTATGTGTGTGTGCCTCTGCTTTCATCCTTGCGCCCCACCCCTCCCCACCCTCCCTTCCGCTTGTTCTTCTACTTCATTCTCCTTTTTTTCCTCTGCCTGTCCCACATGTGTGTGGATGTGTGTGTGTGTGTCTGTGTCTGTGTCTGTGTCTGTGTCTGTCTCTGTCTGTCTCTGAGTGCCTGTGTAAGCGTGTGTGTGTGTCACACGCAATTCTTCCTTTTCTTCGTTTGTTTGGTTTGTGCCTTTTTTCCCTCTTTTTCTCTTCCATCGTTTGTGCGTTGACATTTTTGTGTTTTTTTTTTGGGCTCCCTCGCGTTGGTGCGCGTGTCTTTTCTTCGGTGTCGCGTCGTGAAGCGCCATGCGTACGTCATTGTTGCCCCCCTCCCCCCCTCCCCCGCCCCTTTGCCCTGTCCGTGCATGTCTTGTGCGTTCCGCCTGCCGCCACTCGCCTCCTTCGCTTAAATGACGGCTTCGCCATGGGGCGGCGGCACACACACCCGCACGCACGCCGGCCCGCATCGCCTCCCCCTCGGCCCCTTCCCCCGCTCTCGATCCTGGTCTCAACGCGAAGTCTCCACTTCCTCGCAGACATCGCCCGGTCTCGCATACGGCTTCCCGCCCCTTTGGCAGACTTCTCCCTCCCCACCTCCACGGAGAGTCGAGAGGCGGCCCCGTGTGCGGCGACTGGCGCGTGCAGAGGGAGGGAGAGTGAGAGAGAGTTGGGCAAGAGACGAGCTGGCAGCGTGGGCGTGCCGCGCAGTCGTGCGTGATGCCCCCCCTCATCTTCGACGTGCGCGTCGTCACTGTTGTGCACGCTTTTCCTCTTCATTTCCATTCGCTTCTTTGTTTCGCTCTGTCTCTCCCCGGTGGCGCCGCGGCGCTTTCACATCGACACTCATCCGCGGGTATGTGTATGCGTGTGTCGTTGTGTATTTGCGTGTGTGTTTGTGTGTGTGTGTGTACGTGCGACGGCGGCGGCAGGTGCGGAGTCGCGACCTGCCACGAGCCGCGCGGCTGCACCCGGGGAGGCGGAGCTCTAACACCGCGAAAGGCGAGGCACGAAACACGCAACACAAGAAACAACAAACCCCCAAACAACAAACAAGCACGGAACAGGAGAGGTGGGGGAGAAAAAAAACTCGACTTCGTAATCCGGACCACATACACACACACACAGACAGACACAGACACAGACACAGACCCATTCTCACCCTGAAATCACTGACACACACATACACATACCCCCCCCCCCCCCCACACACACACACACGGGCAGGCAGACAGGGGTACGCAAATTTGTTTTCATGAAGTTGCTGGGAAGAGAGAGGGGGAGCACGCTGTGTGCCCCTCCCTCTTCCATGTCGCCGCCCGCACTTTGCCTTCGACGTTACCAAGAAAAAAGAAAGGGAGGGCCGTGGGGCGGGCAGGGGCACCACCCTTTGGCTCGTTCGTGTGCGACGCACAGTCCCCCCCCCCCTCCTTCCCTCCGTCCTTCCTCCCGCCATCCCGCACTGTCGACGCGCACGCCACGCTGCACACTCATGAGGCGGCAGCGTGGAGGCGGAATGCACGCGCAGGGAGAGTGGGAACGCGGTCTCTTCTTGGTTCGCTCTTGCACCTCTGCACACTTCCTCGTCTCTCCCCTCGCACTGCGCGCAGCACACACACACACACACACGCACACACACGCACGCACACGAGTACCACCGCGACCCCCTCCCCCTATCCCTCTCTCTCCGCGTCTTTAGCGCGTGGCGCGGGTGCGTGTGTGTCCGTGCTCGCTTGTGCGCGCAGGTCGGGTTCGCTTTACTGCTGGAGATGCCACTGTCACACACTCCAGCGGTCCTCCCCCCCTTGCCGCCTTCCCGTTTTCCTTTGTATTCGTACGCTACTGACTCTCCACCGGTGCTCGGCTTCTTTTCCGGTGGTGCTACGCAGGCGGCGAAGCCAGGCATCGCGCTTGCGTTTTCGTGTTTTTGCCTCGACGACGGGTGGCGCTGTCTCGCTTGTTGGGTTTCACTGCCTTCTCGCTTGGTGAGCGGATCCCCTCCCTCCCTCCCTCCCTACCCGTACCCCCGTACCCCCCGCCCTCTTCATCTTTCTTCGCAAAGAGGAGCCACGTGGGTGCGCTTTTACCTCGAATACGAAGCGTGCCCCCCTTCTCCTCCTCCTCCTCCTCCCAACGTGCCGCAGTGTCGATGTGCGGATCTGTGCTCACACGTACACAGTCAGATCCACACGTGTGTCCGCGCGGTGCCTCGCCACCTCCCCCCCTCTTTCCCACGCCCCACGCCCCTTCCTTCGATCCCCTGGTCTGATGGACGGCCACCCGTCTGTGCGCTCGACCCGGTCTGCGCCCTGCCCGCCCGCTCGCTCTCTCTCAATCCGCGTTTGCTAGACGTCTTCTCGCACCTCCCCTGCCAGCGAGGCGGGGAGCACCGCCCAAGTGTGTTTGTGTGTGTGTGTGTGTCGGGGGTACACAGCGACGAGGAACGTTAGTGAACAAGACGAGCGGCGTGAGGAGGCGCCTGCAGCTGCGGTCACGAGAGGTGTGCGCGGAGGCCGGGCCCTTGGAGGCGCGTTAGCACTCGCGCTGGGGACTCACACCTGCGCAGTACCTTCAACGAGTTTTCCTCGCTCTTTTCTCAATCGTCAGGTTCGGGAAGGTGCGCGTCTGATCGTTAGCTTTGCGTGTCCCCAGCCTGTTTCTTTTTTTGCCAGATTTGCTGTTTGCTGGATGTGTGTGTGTGTGTGTCTGGGACCCTCCTTCGCACCAGTTCCTACTTCACCTCCCCCCTCCCCCTCCCCCTCACGTGCGCTCGTCGCTTCCCCTTCCGCTCCCCACATGCGAACGCAGAACGAGGTGAGGAAAACAAGAAGCACCGGCACTGGCCGACTTCGCTGTTCTCCCGCTACGCCCCTCTGTGCCTCCCTCTCTCCTCGTTTTTTGTGTGTTTTCTTGTCTCCCTATTTACGTCGCTTTGCCCGCCGCTTCCGTTGTCCATACCGCCGACGTGTTGTGCTTTGGTCCCCGCGGTGCGGGCGTGTGTCTGCGCGATGGTGTGTGTGTGTGTGTATGTGTGTGTGTGTGCACGCACTCTCACACGCATCCACCCGTCCTTGCGTCCTCCTCACGCGGATCCCCGTCCCTTCGCTCTCCGACGCCTCTCCCTTCCCCTCCTCCCTTTTTTCTCTCAACTCGGACGAGTCGTGTGTGCGACGGCTCGATGTGTTGTTTGAGTGCGCCTTCTTTTTCATTTTGCTTCGTCTTCGACTTCCTTCGCTCTTCCGCTGTGCCCCCCGTCGTCAATTCACGTTTTCACGAGAGTTGTACGTTCACTCCCCTCCCCCGGCCCCTCTTCCCCACAACCTCCGTCTCCCACGCGCCGTGTTGGTTGCCCCCGTCCCAGCCCCCAGCCCCTCCTCCTCCCGAAGGGTGTACCTCGAGTCAGCTGGCACCCCCCCGCTCGCCTCCCGCACCTCCCTCAGCTGTGCCTGACTGCTGCGCTGGTCTGCCGGCATCACACCGCTACACGGGCTCTCTCCTCCTCTCTCTCGCACACGACGCCAGATGCCCTGACGCAGCTACGCGACCCTCCGAAATAATCAGAAGAAACCCAAAGAAGAGCTGTTTCGTGGACGCACCAACGAATCGCTTGCGCGGTCGTGTGTCGCGTCTCACCACATCGCGGTAGTGCATGCGACACTGACGCACTGAGGACACGCACAAGGGTCGATGCGCTCAAGTGCGGACGCGGCTCACCCTCACTACTGTGGTATCGCCTTGTTTCCGCGTCCCGCAGGGGAGCGGGGGGGGGCACCGGCACGTCGTGCCACGGCGCCGACCTCTACCGCGTCTCGTGATTTGACACACCTCTTCAGTCTTCACCCCCTCCCCGCGCACTCTTCGCCTCATGCCCCCCCCCACTCCCACACCTGGCGCCGTCCTGCACCACTCACGCACCCACGCGTCCCACCTACAGCCACTAACGCCCTCACACGCTCTCTCCCCACCCAATTCACTCAGTTTTCTTGCTCTTGTGTCTCTTCATCGATCTCTCTCTCTTCATTTTCGCCGTGGCCCCCCCGCCCCCTTCTCCTGACCCCCGCTCCCCCGACCCCCTGCCACAGCCTCCACCCTTCTTGTCCCCCCAAACCTTCCGCCCTCACACGTACAGCCGCGATGATGCTCGTGCACAACTGGTTCTCGCAGACGCGAAACCTGCGCGTGCGGCGCGAGCGCGGACTGCACCCCATCAGCGAGTTGAACCGGCTTGCGATTCTCGTGTGCGGGCTGTTCTGCGGGATGTGCGTGTCGCTGACCTTCGCCTACGACCTCTTCACGGCGGAGTTCCGCGACGCGTTTCAGCTCTCGGCCGGCGACCTGTCGACGGTGAGCACTGTGGGGCTTGTCTTCAACTATTTTCTGCTGCCCTACAGCCCCATCTTCGAGACCTGCGGGCCTTTTCTGCTGTTTATGATTTGCCTCGTGTCGGGGTTGATTGGCACGATCTGCCTCGCGCTCACCTTCACCGGCGCGATCCCGGGCAACACTGCGACCATCACGGTGTTCTACTCGTTTGTGAACACGGCGAGCGGGCTGATCGACGCGACGTACATCCCGACGCTGTTTGAGATATTCCCGCGCAACCGCGGCCTGGTGGTGTGCCTGGCGAAGGTGATGACGGGGCTCGGCAGCACGATCCTCGCATGCCTCAGCACGACGCTCTTCAAGAGCTCCATCGTTGGCTTCATCTACTTCCTCTGCGGCTTCATCTCGGCTGTGTCGATCGCAGCGAGCACGCTGATTGTGCTGCCGCCGTACTACATGAACTGGTGGCGCATGCGGGGCAAGACCGCGATGGAGATTGCGGAGCTGCGCGCGACGCGGCCGCTGTACCAGCACAAGTCTGTGCCGCGGCGTCGGCTTGTGGTGGGCTTCTGCGTGATCGCCGCGATGCTCATCTTCTTCACCGTGGAGACGCCCGTGGTCCAGTACGTCGGCGGCGTCTCGCGCTCGTCGGAGGTGACGATCGGCGTGCTCGCGTGCGTGCTGACGATGTGCGTGTTCCTGATGGCGCTGCCGGTGCGGTGGCTGGGCGGGATGGACGAGCCCGCGCCGTCGGCGCAGGAGATGCGCGCGCTGGCGCAGGCGTACGAGTTGACCGCCTCCGAGAGCGTGGACTCCGCGGCTGTCGCTGACGCCGGCACGAAGAAGACGGAGCCGGTGATGGCGGCCGATGCCACAGCCGACCTCGACGCGTCCGGCGCGCTGGAGCTGCGCGACGCTGTGGAGTCTGACGCCGCTGCGGCGGGCGCGGACGACTGCGCGGGGTCGACGAAGTCGGTGAGCGCGCGGCAGGACCCGCGCTACGGTGGCGCGTCGCTGAAGGACTACCTGCTGTCGCTGGACCTGTGGCTGGTGCTGCTGTACATGCTGAGCGTCGTGCCGCTGGGCATCATGGTGTCCTACAACGGCAGCACGATCTCGATCGCAAAGACGGGCAAGCCGCGCACCCGCGACCTGGGTGCGCTCTACACGGCGTTCCTCGGCCTGGGCAACAGCGTCGGCCGCATCGCCTTTGGGTCCTTCGAGTCGTACGTGCAACACGTGAGGGGCCGGGGCAACGGCGGCAGGCGCCTGTTCGTGACGGCGGCGCTCTTCGTGAGCCCGTCGCTGGCGACACTGGGCGGCGTGCTGCTGCTGGTGCTGCCTGGCAAGGTCGTGCTGCTGCCGTTCATTCTCGTGTACATCATGAACGGCTTCAACGCCGCGCTGCAGGCGCTCATCATCACGTGCCTCTTTGAGCGCTACCACAACACGCTGTACAGCATGGGCTTCATGGTGACGGTGATCGTTGTGGTTCTGTTCAACCGCCTGCTGTTCGGCACCTACGTGGATAGGCAGCACAACAAGCTCAACTTGAGCTCCTCGCAGGAGTGCAACAAGCCGGTGTGCATCCAGACGCCCATCATCGTGGGGACGTGCATGGGCGCGGCGGGGCTGATCGTTGCCGCTGTCACACACGTGCGGTACACGCGGTTCGTGGCGCGTGTGGAGAAGAGCCGCGCGGATGCTGAGCGTGTGTCCAGCGAGCCGGCCGAGTGAGCCCCGCTTTCCCCATGCCAACGTCCACTGCCGTGGCTCGCTGCGGTCTTCGGGTGAGGGGTCGATGCGTTCGAGAGTGCTGCACCGATGCTTCCCACTTCCTTTTTTGTTTTTGCCGCTCCTCCTCCCCCCCTCCCCCCTCCCCCCTCCGCGCATATGCCAAATCGCGGAGGTGGGAGAGAGACGACGTGGGGTGGGGTGGGGGTGAGATGGGGCGCTCCCGAGGCGTCCGCCGTGCCAGGATTGAAAGGGAAACTTGGGGACCAACCCGCCCTTGTTGGCACGGTGCGCCGAGGGGATGCCTTGCGGCACCGGAGTGTGTGCGCTGCGCCGGTGTAGGGTAATGGCGCATCACCTCCTGTAGTTTCGATTCTCGTCTTCTCTTCTGTCTTATTCCTCTCCCTCTCCTGATCCTTCCTTTCTCCTTCTCTTCCCCTCTCTTGCCGTGTGCCCTTGCGCCCCTCCCCTCCCTCCCTCCAGTCACCCCCGCCGTGGACGCGGGGTCTGGGAGCGCGAGTGGCCCACCCCCGCCTCGTGTTTCACCAGTCCCACTTTTCTCCGCGAGCCCGCCCCTTCCGCTGGAGAGTGATGCGGCGTGCGTGTGTGTGCGTGTCTGTCTCTGTGTGTGTGTGTGTGTGCGTCGCCACTTCTGTCACTTCTTGGCACCCGCGCTACGCGGGCCATGGCGCTGCCACCACCACCGCCGTCACAAGTGAAGACACAGACGCACGTACACGTGGGCGGGTGCGGGAGCGCAGCCGGCGTGCTCGGGCACGTGCTCTCTCTCTGCGCGTCCCCCTGACGTTGCCACTCAGCCCCCCCGCCCCCCCCCTCTCCCGACTCGCTCCAGCGGCCGTCGTCGCTCCGTTCGTTTTCTTCTGCCTTTTTTCTCCCGTTGTGGGCTCTGCGCCTTTCCCTGTCGGTTCCCCCCCCCCTCCCCGCCGCCCGCCCGCCCTCCTCACCCTCCCTCCGTCTCTTCGTTTCCTCCCCCGCCTGCCGCTGCTCTTGGTGTGCGCATCGGCGCGGGCAAGACCGAAGCGGAAAGTGGAGGGCGAGGGGGGGGGAGGGCGGGGGATGGCCACTTGTGGAGTTCCAGATTTGTAAAGAGAGTTGGACTTGAGGGCGGGCGTGCGTGCGTGCCGTGGGGAGCGGGGGGGGAGAGGATCGCATTCCCCAAAGTACGTGTTTGCGTGTGTGCGTGTGTCCGTCTGTTTGCCGCGGCCGAACCTGCTGCGTGTCCGGCTGCGCTGCGGCTATCGTGATCGCCGTGCGGGTGTGCATGCCTGTGTGCGTGCGTGGTACGGGGCGTGTGAAGGGGACGAATGGGGGTGCACGCCATCGGGTGTGGCGTGCTTGTGAGGCATGCGCGGGTGAGCAGGGGAATCGAATCGAAGGAAACTTGGGGACCAACCCGCCTTTGCGTTCCTCTGTCGCCACCGCGTGTAGGGCATGCCCGCCTCCCCCTCCCCGCTTAGCACACGCACACACACCTTTCTGCGTGTCGATGTGTGTGCGTTGCTGTGCCGCCACCCTCGTTGCGCGTGGTCGACGAGCGCGGGTCATGCCCGTCGTCGTCCCCCCCCCTCCCCCCACTCGCCGTCATGCCGCTGCTGCACCGGGGTCATTGTTTACCGTTGACTGCCTTCGTTCTCTTCACGCTTCCCCCGCCGTCTCTGTCCTTCTCTCTCTATCTCTCTCTCACGTTCTCCCCAGTCCCTCGCCCTCCTGCCCCGTAAGCAGCTGCGTGGCTTCACTTCTGTGCCCCCCGTCCCCCCCCTCCCCCGCGCTCTACGTCCCAGTCTCTGTCTTCCATTTCCGCCTACGCCACGTTGACGGCACACGCGCCTTCTCTCCCTTCTCCGTCAGTCCGCGCTTTGACGCCCTTCTCTCTCTCTGTGTGTGTGTGCGTTGGGGGTTGTGGAGAAGTCGGCCAGGCTTCCTTCCTGTATGAGCCCTGCTTCACTCCCTCGCTCTGTCTTGAGCGACACACGGAAGGCACACGCACTTTGCGTGGAGGTCCTTCGTCGCCTCAAAGGCGGCTCGGCAAGCGTCGCAGTGGCGAACTTCGTTTTTCTTTTCCCTTTTGTAGGAACTGAACTCACGAACGAACCGGTTGAACTCGCGCACGGTGTCCGCAAGGTTCTCCTTTACTCTCTCACGCGGAGGATGCGTGTCGCGTGCCGTGCCGACGTCCCACGCGGTTGTTCGGTTGGCGCGCGCGAAATTCAGTGTCGCACGATCGCAGCCCACGAGTTCTCACCCTCACGCGTGCGGCGCTGGTTCCCTCCCACCCACCACCCACCAACGCTGTCTCTCGCAAGTCTCCAGCTGCCCACACGCAAACAGAGGGCCGCCCCCTCCCCCAAAAAAAGGTGGTTGATGTGCCCGTGAAGGGTGCTACCCCGTTTGATCTTCCTTCTCTCTCTCCTTCTCTCTTGTTTCTCTTTTTTCTTTTTCGCTGAGTTTCCTATTGGAGCGCCTTGGTTGACGTGCCTCCCCCGTCCCCCCGCCTCCCCGCCTCCCCCCGCCCTCTCGGTGGGGGGAGGGGGGGGGCTAAGCGAGCGAAGGGGGAAGGGGCGGGGACGTCACGCAGCGGCTCACTCCCTTTACGATAGATAAGAGAAACAACGTTCACTGCACGGAGGCGGTACGCGGTATGGCTCATGTCTCCCCGTGTGTGTGTGTGTGTGTGTGTGTGTGTGTGTGTGTGTGTGTGTGTGTGTGTGTGTGTGTGTGTGGACGTGGTAGCGATGCGCGCGAGGTTCTCATGTAGTAGGGGGGGGACACAGAGCTCGTATGGCCACGCACGCGCACACACCTCCCCCTCCATCCTCCTCTCATGTACCCGTTACGGTCATGACAAGACGAGGGGCTGCACGTGGACGACCACGTGCAGCCACCGGAGTTCGTTCGGCGGCCTCCCGTGTCATCGGCGCAGCTGGAGAGGGCCGCGGCGGTGGAGGGGGGGGGAGGGCTTCTCGATGCTTTGTGCGACGCTTGTTTTCCCTTTTCCTTTGCCGACGCCTCGCCAGCCCCGTGACAGTGCCACAGGTGACCCCGTCTCACAGTGCTGTGTGCGTTCGGCGCGCTGCCCGCGAGCATGGCGGCTACATCACCGTGTGTGTGTGCCGGCTGCCCGGCGCACCGTCGCCCGACGTGAGGGTACGCCCACGCCGCCCTACGCATCTCGAACGTCGAACCACACCCACTGCATTCCTTTTGCACCCCTCCTTCTGTGTGCGCTCTCTCTGCACGTACTCTTCGCATGCCCCCCCCCCCTCCCCTCCCCATCTTCTCCTTCCGCACTCCCGCCACCCCCCGTCCACGGGACGGCAGCGCTCCATTGCACTGCACAGCATCACGAGAGCAGCAGAGAGGCGCGTATCGTGAAACGGGTGGCCTCACCCACCCATCAGCCCCAACGCGCGCAACACACACACACACACACACAAACAAACACAAACACAAACACAAACACATACGCGTACGAGAAAGAGCACACATTCATCACGATGGAGCAGAGCATCCTGAACCTTCAGGATTACATCGCGGCGGCGGCGTGGCGGAAGCGGGAGCAGCTGCGCGGGCTGCTGAGCAACCACCCCGACCTCGTGACGGGAAGCACGCCGCTTGCTGCTCCGGGTGTGTTGTTCAGCTCGGTGCAGCTGGCCTTGCACGGCAGCGAGAAGGCGCTCGCCGTGTCGCTGAGCCCGCTGACCGGGTCCAGCGCGGTGGGGCTGATGCCGCTGGACGACGCGGTCCCCTCTCTGAACGCGGCGGCGCGGATGCGGTGGCTCGACCTCGCCGAGGACACAAAGACGTCGTGTGTGGAGTGGTGCGAGGACCTTCTTTTTCTCGGCTCCAGCCGCGGCCGCGTGCTGGTGTGCGACGTGCCGGTCGAGAGCTGCCAGGAGAGCAGCGGGCTGCTCGCCCCGTCCGGCGCGCTGCTCACCGGACCGGCGGAGGCGGCGGTGGCGCACTTGACCGTCTCGCCCAGCGCGCCAGCCGCCTCGACCCTCGTGCGCAACGTCCGCGTCAACACCCGCGTGAGCAAGACGAGCCTGCTCGCGGTGAAGGACACGGCGGTGTACGCGTGGGACTTGACGGGCAGTCCGCTGCCGGTGCAGCAGTGGGCCCCGCACCGGCAGGCAGACGCGGCAACGCCGGTGATGTTCGCGGAGTGGGCCCCGGCGAGCTCCAGCGTCGTGCTGAGCGGCACGTACGACGGCAGCGTGATGCTGGTCGACAGCCGGGGCGCGGCGGACGGCAACGGCATCGCCTTCACCAGCCGCCGCGTCGGGGGCCGCCCCGCGGTCGCCCACGCCGGTGACTTCAACCCGCTGCTGCCTTCCATCTTTGCGCTGGCCAGCTCCGACGGCGTCGTGGCCGTGTACGACGCCCGGTACCCCCTGCAGCCGGTGCAGACCATGACGACGCTGCAGGGCGACGCGGTGCGGGTGCGGTGGTGGCGGCACAACTCTGACCTGCTCACCACCGCCGGCAGCGACGGCTCCGTCGCGCTGTGGAACCTGCGCTGCCCGCCGTCGTTCTGCGTGGGCCGCGCGCAGTACAGGATGCCGCTTACCGACCTCGCGATGACGGAAACCTTCACGGAGCAGCGCGCCCTCGGCATCACCGTCGGCGGCGAGCTGACGGTCACGGGCCTGCTGCCGGAGGCGCTGATGGGGCTCGCGCCAGCGCTGACGTATGCAAAGGCGGATGGGGAGCGTAAAGCCGCGGCGGCAGGCGGCGCGCCGGCGAGTGGCGGCAACACGCGTGGCGGTGGTGGGAGTGGGAGCGGGAGTGGCGCTGCGAGTGCGTCGCCGTCGCCACCGCCGCCGCTGGCGCCTGCCGACGAGGACGCGCTGCGCAAGGAGGAGCACGACGCGTGCGGCTTCCTGTACCTCCGCCGGCTGCGTGAGGCGTACCAGCTGCTGGCGCAGTGCGCGAGTCGGCGGCTGGCACTGCGGCAGACGGACGTTGCGATGCAGCTCGTGTCGCACATCGACGTTATGCGTGTGCCCCCGTTCGACTACGCCGGATTTGTGCGGGAGCTGCACGGGGCGGCGGAGGGCGAGGAGGAGGACCTGCTGCTCGTGTTGGAGGAGAACGGTTGGTCCTTCGAGGACGTGCGGCTTCAGTTTGAAGAGAGCGTCCTGCACTGCTCCTCGCACCTGGCCACCACCGTGGCGCTCGGCCGCATTCGCGACATGTCGAAGCCGAACCCGTCAGACGTGCAGTCGCTGGAGGCGCTTCGGTTGAATGTGCTGCTGCACCGCGTGCTCGACTCCAACGATGTCGACCAGGTCGTGGTCGGGGTGCGCACCGCGCTGGACCTCATCATGGCGCACCCCGGCATCTCGGAGCTCATCGACGTGCAGGCGGTGGAGCAGATTGTGCGGCTGCTGCTCCGCCGGCGCTACGCGGAGGGGGAGAAGTTCGTTCAGTTTCTGCTGTCGCAGCTGCGCCCTGACGGGTCGCAGGCGGGCATTCCGTACCAGCTGCTGCGCGCCGCGATGAGCGCTGCGCAGGAGCCGGCGGTGACGACCGGCGCACAGATGCGTGTGGCGCGGCGCTTCGTAGAGCGCTTCTACCGCGACATGGCCGCGGCGAAGGACGCGGTGCTGACGCAGCTGCACATACAGCGTCTTGGCGTCGAGCACTACCGCGACGTCATCACGCTCGTGAACGCGTACCAGGAGCGGTGCATACAGAGGAACCTGCCCGGCATGTTCGGCTGGATCGCGTTGAAGCCGCTGCTGCTCTTCCTGCACTGCCTGACGGCGGACTCGAACTACGTGACCTTCTTCTGGGCGAGCGTGCAGTACATCGAAGCCTTCGCGCACTTCCCGGGTGTGCACGAGGTGGAGTCGGTGCTGTTCGCTGTGGTGGACCGCATTCACAGCGCGGCGGCCAAAATTACGGACGAGCTCGACGAGCTGAGCGAGACGTCGCGCTTTTCCATTCCGCTGCTGCGGCAGACCGACAGCACTTTGAGCACGACACACGAGTTCCTCACCGTCTTGATCCGGGTGCAGCTCGAGTGCGAGAACGTTGCTGTTGCCCGGAACATGCACACGATGCCGCCGGTGATGGAGCAGGTGCAGGACGTGCTCAACACCGCCTCCGAGGACGTACTGGACGCGTGGGCTGGCGTCATGGACGCGCTGCTCGAGTGCGACCAGCCGGACATGATTCGGAAGTACTGCCTGGCGACGGTGCGCACCTTCTCGGAGCAGGTGGAGGACCTGATGGACGTCTCCGCCAAGGGCGAGGCCGACGAGCGTCTTAACGAGATCCTCGACGTATGCGACGACTTCTTTGCCGCCGTGGGCCGCCGCAGGGCCGGCGGCGGTGACGAGGACGCCTAGGCGCAAACCTCTCTCTCTCGCACACACACACACACACAGTTGCGAGCACGGGTGTTTGCAGTTCTCCGCGCGACGACTCGTGTGTGTGTGTGTGTGTGCTCCGGCGCCTCCGCAGCTCGATGCTTGTGTGCGTTTGTGTGTGTGATGGCGACTCTGTTGTGGCACTGCTGCTGCCGCAGAGGCGGAGAGGGAGGACGCACGATGTGTGTATGTGTGTGTGTGTGCGTAGCGTGTCGCCGCTAGAGCCGCCTGCTCCCCCCATTCCCTCTCCTTCCTGCCTCCACTCCCGTGTACACGCATCTCTGGCTTCTTGCGCCCCAATCCGTGCAACTCGGGGAGGGTGCAAGAAAAAAAAAAGTCGAACCAGCGAAGAGACAACGAAGAGCGTCTCGAGCGTGTGAGAGGACGCGCTTCAACGCGACTTGTGCCTCTCCTTTCTCCTGCGCGCGCTTGTGTGTGTGTGTGTGTGTTTGTGTCTGTGTGTGTTACCTCCCCTTCACCCCCCTTCAGCTTCTCGGCGCGCTCTCACCACTCCTGCATCCACTCCGCTCTTCTTCTCCGCCCCTCCCTTCTCTCGACCATCGCCATCAACGCCAACCCCAACACCAACACGACGACCGTCATCTGCGAGATGTTCCGCTCTACACGCTGCTGCTGCTGTGGTTCGCCTGCGTGGAGCCGCTGGGTTGCCCCCATGGCGCGCGGCACTTCACTGTCATCGTCATCATCGCCTGTACCGCCGCCAGCACCCATCTTGTCGACCGCGATGCGTCGCATGCTGCGCGTCGGCGGCCACGTGCGCGCCCCCACGTGCGGCAGCGGTGGGGCGGCGCTTGCGGCATTTCGACTTGCCCACGCCACGGGCAGTCGGGCGGCGCACAACACGTTCACGGCGCCGCCCAACGTCGGCCCAGGCCGCAAGGACACGGAGGAGGCGAACCCGTACAAGTCGTGGGAGCATCTCAACCACACGTGGCTGGTGCTGATGTGCGTCGGCTGCCTTTGCGCGGGCTGGCTCGCCGGCCACTTCGTTGAGGTCGACGAGTCAAAGATTAAGCCCAAGTACGCGAAGGAGGACGTGGTGGCGTCGGCGTGCAAGCAGTTCGAGTTCCGCCCGGACCTGGCCGCCACATGCATCCGGGTGGCCTTCGTCCTGGCGGCGCGCCGCGCCGGCTTCCCGGCCGACACGGTGGACGAGTCGTGCGCCGTGGTGCGCGGACTGAATGATGTGGCAGGGGTGATGAACTACTTGTCCAACACGTACCCCGCCTCCTCCACCGAGGACGTCGCGTCGCTTGCCGCGATTGCTGGCGTGAAGTACCTCAACGGCCCGTACGAGGGCATCCTCGACGCGTGGCAGTGGGGCCGCAACGACACGGACGCGGCCCCGTCGCGCAACATCGCCAGGGACCCGGCGCAGAAGGTCTTCTCCATCCCGACGATTCTGAACGCGCTCGGCGGGCTGACGGAGGCGGAGTGCGTGGCGTTGCTCGCGTGCCACAGCGTGGGCGAGTTCCACGAGGACGTCAGCGGGCTCGAGGGCGCAACGCACACGGGCAAGCGGTACACCCTCAGCAACCGCTACTTCCAGTTTCTGCTCGACCACGAGAAGTCCTTCGCGCCGCTCACGGTGCCGCGAACGCAGGACAACAAGGCGCTGCCGGTCCTGCCGCAGACACTCAAGTGCGTGTACGTGAAGGACAAGGCGAACGGCAAGACGGTGAAGCGGCAGTGCGTTGTGAATGCGGCGGAGCTGGAGCTGCTTCAGAACAAGACCTGGCGGGGGCTCGTGGTGCGCTACGCTGCGGACGAGGAGGCGTGGCGGCAGCAGTTCCAGTCCGGCTTTACGAAGATGATCGAGAGCAACTTCAAGCGACTGCGGCCCTACTCCGACCCCAACTCGACGTAGGCAACCGAAGCGGCGGCGACGTCCCCCGTCCCTGACACGGCGCATGGAAGACGTGTGTTTATGGGTGTGCGTGTGTGTCTATGCGCTCTGCAAGGCGGCTCCCAACGCACGATCGACTCGGGCGGCGTTGTCGGTCGAGCATATGGAGTGGCCGCGAAGACGGGGGCGGCGGCACCTGAGGCCTCTGCGGTGATTGCTGTCTTCACAGACTCACACTCCTTTCCTCCTACGCACCTTCCCATGGGCGGCGTGCCACGCATTCTGATCTTTGCACGCGGGGGCGTGCCGTGGTGCGCTCCCTCCCCCGGCTCCGCGCCTGTGGCGTCGGTGGCTGGCACATCAACGCAGGTCCTTGCGCGGGCGCCTCTCAGCGCCTCTGCCCCCCGCCTCGCTCCAGGCGGCTCTGCGGTGCTCGACTTACAAGACCTTAAACTGCCAAAGCACCACACAATGGAGCTGCGTGCGGCGACGGTGGCCATACACCCGGCAACGGCTCTTGTCGGTGGCCGACGCCAGCGGCCACAGCGGGCGTGCGAGCTTGAATAGGTGGACGTCGTCGGCCAGCGGGTGGGAAGGAGCTGGGGCGAGGGTGGGACGGGGCAGGGCGCGAGAATGTGCCAAGATGGGCGTGCGCAACTGCCCCTCACCCCCTGTCGCCGATGAGCCCGGCTCCCTCCCCCTCCCGTAGCACGCGTGCCCGTCCATCACGCCTGTCCGCTCCGTCGTGTGACTGCCTCACTTAACTCGACTCTCAGCCGCGCTCTCTCTCGTGACTCCGCTGTCGTGGTGGCCCCTCCTCTCCCGCCATCGCACTCCGCCCATTCGCCGGGTGTCAACGCACCACGCATGCACACACACACACACACACACACACACAGATGCACACACAGATACACAGATACGCGTTCGTACATCCCTCTTTCCCTCCTAGATCCCTCCCTCTCAGTGCGGTCATGCCCGGCCGTGAGCCGACACCGCGCACTGCGGGCACAGCCCCCGGCCTCGCCTCAGCCAGCACACGCCGCGGCGCCTCAAGCACGTCCACCGCCCCGTACCCCGCGCGGCGTCCGCTGGCTGCGGCCCATGCCTCGCGGGCCCCACCGCCCAACACGCGCAGCTCCCCGGTACCGCAGGAGACGGCGCCCGCCTGCCCTGCGTGCGGGGCGTGCCTCAAGGCGTCGAGCGACGTGCTGACGGCTTACGCGGCGCTGCTGCACAACGCAAAGGCGCTCTTCATCGACGACGCGCTGCATCACTACAGCGGGGACGAGGCGTGGCTGCGGGTGCTGCGCGCGCTGGGCTGGTCCGACGAGGCCGTGCACGCCGCCGCTTCCTCGTCCTGAGCACTCGATGCGGCGGTTCACCTCGCGTGTGGGGCCACCTGCACGCGCCCCCCCGCCCCCTCGATGCGTCTGCTACCGCACCCCGCACACCTCACTTCTTTCCTTCGCACCTTCGCCGCATGCCGCGGGGGGGGGCCACCGCGTCCGTCGTGTGGATGTGCCTCGACTTTCCTGCACGTCTCGCGTACGGAGAGCGGCACCGCTGCTGCGGCGCTACGACGGACGAGGCAACTCCTGCGAAAGACGAAGTGGGCACGAGTGGGGAAGTCGTGCAAAGAAGGCGACGCAACGTCAGATCGTTGCCGTCGCATCGGGCCTCCCACACGTTCCCTCCCTCCTCCCCCGTTCAGCACACACACACACGGAGACGCGCGCCGCCCTCTCTGCGCCTGCTGTGGGCGTGGATCGCACGTGGCGGCAGCAGCACGGTCTCGTCCTCATCCTTGCAGCGCCCCCCTCCCTCCCTTCACCCCACCCCGCGCGCCTCGTCTCGTCTCCCCACACGCCCCATCTGCGCCCTCCTTCACCTTCGCTTCCGCTTTGCCTCCCCTCATCGCCACCACGGAGTCACCCCACCCCACCCCACCCCACCCCACCCTCCTGCCCGCGCACACGTGGCTCAGTACGCTCACACTCCCCACTTCTCCCCACGCCGACAAGCTCCCTGCCCCTCCACGGCCATCCCGCGTGCGCGTGCAACAAGCCCCGCGTCTGTGTGAACGCCATCTGCTGCCCCGCCCCTCCTTATTTCCTTCCCGTTCCCACCTTTAGAACCTCGCCTGCGGTGCCCTCACTCTCCCCTCGTCGTCCCTCAGCCCGCCGTGTCCGTGATCAGCGACGCACACGCGCTTCACGATGGAGGCTGTAATCGAGAAGACGCAGAAGGAGCTTGGGGCCGTCATCCAGGCCCCCAAGCTCACCGAGAAGCTGCTCTCCCGCCCCCCGTTCCGCTTCCTGCACGATGTCGTGATGGCCGTCATCAAGGCGACGGGCTTCCCAGACGGCCTCTTCGCTGACGACCAGCTCGACAGCGCCAAGGTCGCCGACAAGAAGGCGAAGTTGGACTTCCTCGAGCAGCTCATCGCTGCGGTGGAGGCGGGGACCGGGGGCGCCGTCGCCGCCCGCCCGGCCAAGATCGTTGCCG
>JASAOO010003074.1:0-20455 GCA_030849075.1 Zelonia costaricensis | reverse complement strand
ACCGAGGAAAAAGAACCAGACGGAGAATATAAACGTCACGGCACAGCGCCTCCTTCTTGGGGGGGAGGGGAGAGGGAGGGGGGACGTGAAGGAACCACAGCGGTGGAGAGAAGGGCGGGAAAGACAAGTAGGCGATGCGGCGCGGATGGGCGCAGCGCGGGTAGAGGCACGACACACCGTATATGCGTCACACACAAACAGACAGGCGCACACCCCGGCACACAGACGCACACACACACACACACACACAGAGGCGCACGAAAGCCACAGAAAACCCCACAAAAAAGAGATGCCGGCTTTGTGGATGCGGAGTTGCGGGTTGCGGGTTCGGCCAGAGTGGGCGTAAGGGGGGTTAGGGGGGAGAAGGAGGAGGAGGGGGGGGGTATGCAGGTCTATGCGTTAAACAAGTTACCGACACACCCACACGCACGCACACACAGACACACACACAGACACACGCGCAGCCACACGCTGAGAAGAAGATGCGCAAACAAGAGAAGGAGCGAGACGAAGAGAGAAGAGAGGGGGGCGGTGCGCGAGACGCGAAGTGTGTCGTTGCGCTTTCCCTACTCCTGAGTGCGCGAAGGGACCCGCGTGAATGCGTGTGTTTGTGTTTGTGCTTGTGTCACGGAAACGGAAGAAAAAACAAAAAAAAGATGAGCCACGTCACTGCGTCTGTGCTCCACGCTGTCTGTGAGGCAGCCGCAGGAGGAGCTGCAGCAGCGACCTCCGTCTATTACGCACAAGGACAGGAACACGTCTGTGTGCCCCCGGTGCAGTCAACGAGGTTTGGCGGGCACGTGAGTTGCGAGGAAAGGCGAAGAATCGGGTGGAGGGACGGAGGCAAGAAAGGTACAGCGCGGCGTCCAGCTTGTCCGATTATCGCCGAGTGTGAAAACGCAGGAAACCTTCACGTGTGCGACCGGTGGCCCCTCGGGAAAGATGGTGGTCCGATGGGGTGGCAGCTGCAACGGCTTTTCAAGCGACCCGGGTGTGTGTGCGCTTCCTTCTGCGTCCCTCTCTCTCTGGTACTCGGTCCTGCCTACTCCTTCAAGAGAGCGGCGATGAAAAGCGCGAGTGGTGAGCGCGTGGAAGCACGCGTGCACACACACACACACAAGTACTCACTCGCTCACAGAAGACTGCACGAGAAGGGCGGGAAACAGCTCGTCGTGACGAGATGCAGCGATGCACGCCAATCTGGAGAAGCCTCAGAAAGAGAAACAAATACGGAGCGGAGGTGATGACGTGGGTACGCACACACACAAACACATACACACACCTCTATCCTCTCTCTCTGGATGCACGCGCGCTTGAGTGTGCTTTGGGTTGAGATGGTGGTAGCGGTGATGGTAAGAGTGGAGAAGGGGTGGACAGCTCTATAAAAGGGCGGCAGGATCGGCAACGCTCGTCGACGCCCGGGTCAGCGCTCTCTATTCGCGTTCTGCAAAGCCACACGTCGTGATGCGACGCGAACTCCGCACGTAACGGTGAGGCCACCTGTTGCACCGCGTTGCTATGCTGTCGAAGTCAGGCAGCAACACGGAGGGCCACAACTCGGGGAGGGAGGGGGGGCGAGAGGGGGGCTCAGCGCGGGACGGATGCTGAAGTCGGGTCGAGGTAGAGAACGAAGCGGGCGTTTGTGGCAACGTGTGGTGGAGGGAGGGAGACGAGGTTGTCAGGGCAAGGCGACTTGTACGATGACGACGCGCACACGGCTGTTGCCATCGCAGCGAGAGGGGCGCGGTGACGGCAGAGAAGGTGCGTCGTGTACGCGCGGTGGATCGTGGGAGGGGTGTGGGCAAATCGAATCGGAGACGAAGGTTGATGTAGACGGTCTGCGGACAACGAGAGCGCGCACATGGTTCACAACCGGGAAAGGGAGGGGAGCCGCAGAACGCACAGCGCGACGCATGCACCCTTCCACGTGTCTCCACCGTCCTAAACCGAACTTCACGTCAAGCAGAAGCGGCACGGATGCCTCATCTGCGCAGTCATACGCGCGATCCCTTCTTCCGATTCGCAACACTCTTTTTCTCTCTCTTTAAAGCGGCGTCGATGGCGTTAACAGGGGGAGGGGAGGCGGTGGGCAACCCAGAGCCGTGGAATAGCACAGCACTTCCTACGCTTGCAACACAGAAACGCGTCCAGCGCGGACTGCGACCACGTGTCTGTGTGTGTCTGTGTCGCGCGGAGGCGGCTGATGGACCGAATAGGAATGGGAGAGGAGGAGGGGGGGGAGGTATGTGGAGATTAGCCGAAGCACGCCGCAAGTGATGTGTGAGAGAGGGAGATAGGTGGGGGGGGGGGTGCAAAGCACACCGACGACGGGGAAAGAGAAGCCGGGGGTCGCACGCAAGCACACGCCCGCCACCCCCCCCCACTCGCCACTGCTCGTCACGCGCGACATTTACGACAGCGACGCGGGTGCCGGCTTCTCCGCCACGTCCCGCTCGGCCGTCGTCTCTGCAGGGTCTGTGAAGACCTGGTAGTCACCGCTCGTTCCGCCAATGCGCACGAACTTCTCCCCCTTCGCCTTCAGAATGTCCTCAATCGTGGTCGCAGAGTCCTCCATCCAGCCCAGGTTGTCGGCCAGCAGGTGCCGCGCACGGCAGTTGGGGCACTCCACAATGACGATGCCCTTGGTGTACGCGTGCTTGCTGAACCGCTTCACCATGCGGTAGTCGCACGGGCCGCACGTGAAGGCGGCCACCATGTCACCGTCTGACGGGCCGATGCCGGCGCCGCCCATCACTGAGCTCTTCTCCTTCTCGGGTGCGCTGAGGGCGGCTAGGATGCGCTGCTGGTCCTCGGGCGACAGCACCTTCAGCTGCTCCGCCACAGAGGCCAGCAGCTGATCATCAGCGGCCGCACTGGATGGCTCCGCCGTGGTCGCAGGCGGCGGGGACGCAGCGCTCCCTGTGTGCGGCGCAGTCGAGGTGGAAGAGGCCGAGGAAGACCACGTTGAGCACCAGCGGCGCTGCACCGCAGCAGCGTGCGTGGCGGCCAGCGGTGCTACGCTGAAGCCGCGCGTTGATGCCGCGCTCGACGAGGTGAGCGCGGCGGCGCGGCACGGCAGCAGCCGGCACGCTGCCGGACACCGCGGCAGGGCACGCGACGCCGTTCGCACAAACATGGAGAGAGTGTGAAGGAAAGGGGGAAAGAAGGGGGAGCACCACTTGAGCGCAGGGCGAGCGGCACCGCGTGCGGGAGGGAGGGAGGGAGAGAGGGAAAGACGGTAAGGGCCGTGGCGGTGGTCGCACGTGTAAGCGCGGCGGGTGACATGTACACGCTTCGCTTCTGCTACGTGTGTGTGTGTGTGTGTTTGTGGAATAGTCGAAAGAGGCACGTGAGGGAGGCATCAGGGGCGAAGTGTATCATGAGGTTTCACAAAGACCTGTAGAGTGGAGCGGACACAAAGCAAAGGGAGTGAGACGAGAGGAGGGTGCAGGGCGCTTACGCCTCCCCTGCCCTTTGCACAGTAGGGAGCCCGCCCGCCCACACACACGGCTCGGTCAGAACACCGCTGATCTCACGAAGAAACGTGTCAACACACAGCAACAACAAAAAGGCACCGCACCGCAAAGTACTCGCCTTGTCTGCAAGTGACCGGACGCCCCGAATTAGCTTGTTATGATAGTGTGTGTGTGTGTGTGTGTGTGTCGTTGCTCGCGTCTTGAGCCGCAGCAGGAGACCGCACCGTACGTGCAGGGGGAGGGGGGGAAGGAGGGGAGGGGGAGGGGAGGGGNCGCGTCTTGAGCCGCAGCAGGAGACCGCACCGTACGTGCAGGGGGAGGGGGGGAAGGAGGGGAGGGGGGGGGGGGGGGAGGGCACCACCAGTCACCTAGTCAGCCAGCTGCAACATCTGCTTGCGTTGACGATAAAAAAAGAAGAAAACAGCACATCAAAACGAAAGCGGAGTGGCACTGAATTCCCTCAAGGTAGAGGCAACAGCGTACGACGGGAGGGGGGGAAGGAGAGCACCACCTCACACAGAGTGTGTGTGTGTGTGTGGAGGAGGCAAGCGGCACTGCACAACCATTCCGTGTCCTCCTTCTCTTGCTCCTCCACGTGCACGCACTGTTTCCTATTTTTTGTGTGTTTGACTCTTGATCACCTTCTCTGTGGGTCAGCACGAGCCCACGTGCGATGCGTCGTACTGCGTGTGTACAGACGTGTGCAGGGCATACCGCCTGAGGTGTCCTTCTCCTTTTTTTTTTTTTGGGGGGGGGGAAGTGGGACGAGGTAAAGGTGGACCAGAGTGGGGAAACGGGGGAGAGACAGGGAGACCCACCCGGCCCTGTGCCTCTACACCGGTGTCCCACCGTGTTTCCATGTGACGCCCTCCACCCCCCCCCCGCCCCGCCGCCGCCCGCTACAGCGAGGTGCACCGTGCAGCGCCACGGCTGGGGCACACGCACAGACACCTCCACACAGACTGGCGAGTCGATTGCCGTCAGAGGCGTCTTGTCACATGATCAAGACCGTGTGGGGCTCGGCGCCACGGCGCCCGTCCTCCCGCGCCGCCACCCGCCGCACCACCCGATCGTCCTTGCCCGTCTCCCGCTCGTTCGGGCTTGCGAAGCAGGACTGCGCGGTGATGACATGCAGCGAGGTGGCCATGGCCAGCATCACCCCGCCACTCAAGATCGAGGCCGCCAGGCCGCAGAAGCCCATCACCCCCATCAAGACCGTGTACTGCGGCAGCTCGGTGCTCGGCGCGTCTGATGCGAGCACTGAAGGCGCCGCCGCTGCGGCGGCATCCGCGGCCTGTGGCGCCGTCTCGCGCAACGAGTGCGGGTAGTAGTACACGGCGAAGACGGAGTCGGTGCTGCGGCGGCGGCCGACAAACGGTGCCGCGCGTGCAAAGGCAAGCGACGTCGTCGTCGCCATGTCCGTGCCGTCCGCGGAGAGAGACCGCGTGTCGCTCGGCGCACTGGACGGGAAGAGCACGTACATGAACATGAAGATGCCGACGACGGCGAGCAGCAGCCGCGGGGCGACGAGCAAGCGGTCGTACGTGACGTAGGCCAGGGCCCGCAAGGTAAGGTCGGGCGCGTGGTACTCGGTTGCCAAGGCGAACCGCGACGGGCGATCCGGCAGCACCCACGGCTCGCGGCGCGGCCCGACGGAGGGGCTGGCGGCTACGCTGTTGCTCACCACAGACGACGCCATGCGAGAGAGCGCGCCGCTGTCCGACGGTGCGATGCCGCCTCCACCGCCACCGCCGCCGCCCCGTGGTGCTGGCGTGCCGGCGGCATGCACGGCTGCGGCAGCGGCAGCGACATTGTGCACTCGCCACGCAGCACCGCCACTCCCGCCCCCTCCCGCGGCGGCGTGGGGGTTGATCGAGCTCTGCCGCCGGGAGCGCGCCGCCGCTGGGCGCGGCCGCGAGAAGCTCTCGTTGTTGTCGAAGAAGCTGGCCGTGTGGGAGGCGTTGGCGAAGCTGTCGTTGCCCGAGACGCTCGAGCCGGTCGACATGCCGGCCCAGCGGTGCGCCGCGGCGAAGGACGAGTGCGACTGCCACCGCGCCCGCTCCTGGCGCTCCCGCGTGGGCAGCGACGCGTTGGCGCCGTCGACGTCGCGCGGGGACGCACTCGAGGCCGTGGCGTCGGCGTCGGCCTGCTGCATGGGCTGACGGCTTCCGTAAATCGTGGCGAGCGTCTGCGCGCTGAGGAGGTCCAGCAGCGGCACCATGCCAGGGCAGAGCAGCAGCCCCGCGGCCGCGCCGTACTGCCACATGGCAGACCACCCTGGTGCGAGATGCTGCACCAACGCCAGCAGCCTTGGGGCCCGGGCAGCCGCGCCTGTGGACGCGACCGCGCTGCGGCTGCTGCGGCTGCTCATGGTGTACACCTCCCAGGCCAGCAGGATGCAGCTCATGACCACCTGCACCACGTACACGCACAGCATCACCGTGCCGAAGGCCGCGAGGTCGCTTGGCCAGAAGAGCCAGGCCACCCAGCAGCACACCGCGATCACGCTGTTGGCCAGGGCCGCCAGGTAGATGCACCGACGCCGCCAGCGCCACCCCCACCCCTCCCAGTCCACACGGTGCTGGGCGAGGGCGGTGAGGTAGGGCACAGCCGACTCGCTCCACGCCACCTTCTCCAGCTCCATGACGAGCCGCACCGGCAGGCGCACCCGCCGGTCCTGCACGAGGAGTCGGAATGCGTCGAGGCGGTTCAGCTGCACGGCCATCTCGACAGGAGTGGCCACCACACACCGCAGCGCGTCCGGGGCAAAGGCCTGGCGCTGCAGCAGGTAGTAGGCATTGCACAGCACCGCCGCCGACTTGGGGGTGCGGTTCGGGCGCAGGTGGGGGTGCTGGAGCAGCCACCCAACGAGCTCCACGTTGCCGGCGAAGACCGCCATCTGCAGCGGCGTCGTGTAGTAGCCGGCGTTGACCTCGATCGCGGGGTGGTCGAGCAGGTACAGGAGCACGGCGCGCCAGTGGTGGGCAGTGCGCAACGGATGCGATGCGGAGTCGTGCCGGAACGCCGCGCAGTGCGCTTCGTCCACCGCCGCGTCCTCCTCCGCGGCGCCGACCGCGGAGACGCTGCCGAACAGCGGGTTGTCCCGCTTGCCCTGCGACGCCCCTCCTCCGCCCACCGCCATAGTGGGCCCCGCCACCCCGTGGCGCGTCCCCGCGACGCTGGCAGCGGCGATGCACTTGCTCGTCTGTGCAGCGGCGCCTCCGCTGGGGTCGGCGGTGGGTGAGAAGCGCAGGCGGTCGTGCTTGACGTGTCCCTTGGGTCCGTTGGTGCTCCGCCCGGCCAGCAGCGGTGTCACCATGACGTCCGCCTCCTCCGTGCCCGGCGGCAGCGGGGAGGCCGGCGGCGTGACACCGCTGGGCTGGTGCGGTGAGGTGGACGAGGCGCGGGACGCCGGTGACGACGACGCGAGCGGTGCTGGCGGCGACGCCGCCTCGAGCGCGGTGCAGATGAGGTACTGGCGCAGGGCGTACAGCAGTGCTGAGGTGCCCTCGTTGTTGGCGAAGCGGTTCACGTTGACCCCCGCGGCGGACCCTAGCGCGTACATCGCCTCGAGGTTGCCGAGCACCACCGCAACAAAGAAGGCGCCGCCGTAGTTGGGCTTGATGCGAGGGTGGGCCAGAAGGAAGTCCAGCGCGGCCAGGCTCGGCGGGTGCCGCACCGCAACCGTGAGCGGGAAGCCAAGGTTCGGCTCGATGTCGTCAACAGCGAGCAGCAGCGCCAGCACGTCCGTGTCCCCGACCCCGGCTGCCACCGCCACCGCCCCGCACATGGCCCAGTCCCACAGCTTGTACGTCAACAGCAGCCGCACCAGCTCGAGGCGCAGCGCGGGCAGCGGGTGCTGTACAGCCACGTCCATGACACCCGCACACGGGTGCAGCCGCTCCGCGTGGAGCTGCCGCAGGAGCACCTCGAGCGGCTCCAGCACGCGGTGGCACGTGGCACGGATGTAACCAGTGGTGGAGCTGCTGCCGAAGGAGCCGCCGGCGGCGCTGTAGTCGCTCCAGCTGCCCACGGAGCGCACCCGGGGCAGGGTGTGGCTCGGGGCGCCCGGCGTCCCCGCGGTGGCCGCTGCCGCCGCCGCCGTGGCCACTGCCGAGGCGGCCCGCGATGTCGTGCGGAGCTGCGGCAGCCCCGGGGCGCCAGCCAAGGCGAAGGACGGCGAGGGGGACAGGACGGGCGAGGTGGCGTCGGCGGCCGCGATGAAGGCGCTGCGCCGCTCCACCACTTCGGCACGGGTCACGGAGGGGGAGTGGAAGCTGCCGGAGCTGGCGACAGTCGAGGCTCTGGCCCCACCACCGCCGCTGCCGCTGGTGTGCGCAGCGTCCGGGATGGAGAGGGGTGCCTCCGACGCGGTCTCTGCTGCACCTGCGGCTCGCGGCGGGACTGCGGTGGCGGGAGAGTTGGGCCGGGTGGAGGTCGCCGGCGGTGCGCTCGCCGTGCCTGTGCTGCCGCTGCCGGTGGTGACGGTCGCGGACTCGTTGACCTTGAGCAGCGTCGCGAGGGAGGTGTACTCGTACAGGCGAATCACGACACGCCACAGCGCCGCCTCGCACGGCTGCCGTGGCAGTGGTGTTGTGTAGCCGCCGTCTGACACGAAGGGATCGCGTGGCCACGACATTGTCAAGTGGGCCCAGGAGAAGGAGGAAGAGATAGAGAGAGGGGAGAGGGTTCGTGTGTACGTGCCGGGCTAGCGAATGTGTGCCCTGCAACGCAGGCAGCGCGGCAAGAGTCTCGCACTTGCAAAAAGGCGAGGCGGCAAAGGATGAGTAAGTGTGTGTGTGTGTGTGTGTGTTTGCACAAGTGGACTGGAGACAGCACTCGATGGAGTCAACACTAAGAAAAGAGAGAAAGAAGAAGAGGTAAACTCGAAACCCTCCTGAAGTGCGGAAGGCGCTCGTCCCCGGCTGAAGGGGAAACCCGCCAAACAAGGGAGAGCGTGAGAGAGATGAATAACGAAGCACCAGTCAATGGCTGGCAGCTCAAAAAAAAAGAAGCAGCACTTTTTCTTCCTTTTCTTTTTTCTTTCTTTTGCGGAAGCGGCAACCCGCTTTGTTGTGTGTTCGTTGTGTGTGCGCACGTGTGTCGGAAGCGGGGGTGGGTGGGTGGGAGGCGGCCAAAGAATGCAAGTGTGTGGATGAGTTGCCGGTGACGGGTTCTCACCCGGTGCTCCTTCAGCAGCACTCGGGGTCCCGCGGCGCACACGGAGGGAGGTGGTGGGGGGGGGGGGGGGGAAGGGCAAACCGAGGAGCACAGTGGTTTACCGACAGCGTGTGTGAGCTCTCCTGGCGCCACTCTCCTTAACTTGCTCTTTCCCGTTTCTGCCGGTCGCTAGAGAGCTGCACAGTCTGCAGAGGAGGAGTNGAGCACAGTGGTTTACCGACAGCGCGTGTGAGCTCTCCTGGCGCCACTCTCCTTAACTTGCTCTTTCCCGTTTCTGCCGGTCGCTAGAGAGCTGCACAGTCTGCGGAGGAGGAGTGACACGTCCACCGAGGGCGAAGGAGTGGGCGTGTGCGTGTGCGTGGGTGACCGTTAGGGGAGCTATCAGTACGCAAGGAAAGGGTCAGGAAGGGGTACTGAGGAACGGGAGTGGAGGGCGGCCAGGGTGAGCTCCTGCAACTCCGCTGATTCCCTTCACAGCCTCGTGCGCGTCTCTTCCCTTTTTTTCTTTCAGCAGCACGTGTCCGCCATCAACTCCGTCTTTGTGTGTGTGTTTCGGAGTCTGTGTGTCTGTGTGTTGTTTCTCTTCTTCGGAGATTCAGCAAGGCACGAATCGCGCTTCCTTTTTCTTTTTGTGGCTTCTGATTCTCGGTCGAGTGCCCCCCCTCCCCTTTCATACAGGCCTCCACAAAACGGTCCACCCGGAGAGCAGCGCGCGCACGCACGGCGTGGCCGACACCCATCATCACCGGCACTGTTGTACTGGCACAGTTGCGACACGTAAGCGCGCAGAGACGGAAAAGGGGACAACCACCACACACACGCAGATGAGGCAGGAAGGGGGCAAGTGAGGGGAGACGAGGAGCGGAGAGAAGAAGCTGGGGGCATGCGTAGCGGTGGTGTAGGGGATGAGGCGCTTGGGAGCGTGCTGCGAAGAGGATTGGGAGGGAGGGGGGAGGGGGGCAGAACGAGGGGTGTAGCAGTGCCGCGACACCACAACCCACGCGCAGGCGACCTCACAGTCGTCATGGAGTGGAAAGTAAAACAAAAAGAAGGGAATGGGTGAAGTGGACTGGAACTGCATAGATCGAGGAGAAATGGAGTGACCGGGGGGGGGGGGGGGTAAAGTCGACAGCTGCGCGTGCGGTACGCGCTTTGCGCCAAAACAACAAACTGAAAGCCGAAACTCAGAAAAAAAAAAAAGGAGCCAAGAAGTGCTCCGTGCTTACCCTGCCTCTTCCCTGCACGAGGGTCGGCAGTGCGACACTGTCAGGGGGAAAAAGGCAAGAGGGCTGCGGGCGACGACGCCCCGTAGAGAGCTCCTCTCTTTCTCTACTCCTCCAACCCACCATTACTCGACCCTTGTCGCTGTCGCATGCGTTTCGATCGGACACACACACACACACCCACACTCTACGCACAGAGAAACACACACCAGTACGTGACGCAGAGAGAAAGGGGAAAGGGAAAAGCGGGTGAAATCAACGCAAACGGAAACTACAGCACCGCGTGCGACCAGCCACCACAGCCGCCGCCGCCTGGCACGTACTTCGCCATTCCACAAGACGAGGCACCTCCTTACTCTGCGCGTGGGAGTCGGCACGGGTGCAAACGGCAAAGTAAAAAAAAAAAAGGAGGAAGAGCGCAAACATATTTTGTGGCGAGTGGTAAGGAGTGATGTCGTTCGTGTGCGTGTGCGTATGTGTTTGTACGTACGCACAGCGCTGCGGAGTCGGCCATGCAGAGAACACGCCGGCTCGGAGCTGGGCAGAAACGCCAAGAGGGATAAGAAGGAAGACGCGTGCAGGAGGATGCACTCCACCACCGCCTCGGACGCCAAGAAAGACCTACCGTCCGTCTTTCCTGTTTTTTTTTTAATCTGCGTGTTTCGTTAGCCTCACTATCGGCATGCGTTCACCTCATCACGTCAGCGGCGGCGTCAACGAAAGGTCACGCCTCGTGTCGTCTCCCCCCTTCCACCTCCCCGCCGGCACCCCTTCGTGGATGTGGGCGTGATAGAGTAGAACAAGGAAAGAACAGCAATGTGAAACACAGCAGTGCGAACGTGAAGAGGAAGGGGGGAAAGGGGTCGCAGAGTGCGATGCTGGGGTCCCAAAACTGCCACACACACGCACCCCGCGAGGGGGCCTCTGCTCGTCGGCACAGTTCCCTTCACTCCTCTTGCGTTTCGGCTCTTAAACTCCATCAAGGCTGTACCCATGTGCACCCCGGTGCTCGTACACCTCCGCGTGCCAGACGACCAGGCGTCCCACCCACCCCGTGACAACGTGGCACCTCAACGAGAAGAGAAGCGGCTCGTCTGACGCCGCCCGCCGCTGCCTCACCTCCCCTCCATCCACGCAGCGGCGAGCAACCTGCCGGGAGACAACCACACCACTCCAACGCAGAAAGGCCTGTCTTACAGCGGGGCGGGCTTACCCGTGTTGTTGGACTGGTAGTAGTTGCCTCCCTGCTGCTGGTTCTGCGGCTGGGCGTAGTACTGCGCCGGCGGGTTCTGCTGCATCGGCTGGCCCTGCTGCACCGGCTGGCCCTGCTGCGCGTACTCGGGGCGGCCGCTGTAGTTGTGGTACGCCGGCTGCGCCACCGGGTAGCCGTTCTGGTACTGCTGCGGAGGCGCACCGTAGCTGTACTGCTGGCCAGCCCCAGCGTTGCCCTGGTAATACGGCTGGGTCGGCGGGGGTGCGTTGTTGTTGTAGTACTGGTTCTGGTTGTTCTGCTGCTGCTGCTGCTGCTGCTCGTAGCGCTTGCGGTCCATCTCGTCCGACGCGCTCGAGGCGCAGCACATCGCAATGCAGCAGGCACACAGGCAGGAACACAGGCCGCACAAGAGCACGTCGTCGCCATCGAAGCCGAACTCGCTGTCACGCATGTAGACGAGCACCAGCGTGTCCACCGCGTCCGCGCCGGCGTCCGGCGACCCACACCGCAGCACCGGCCCGCTGCCCAGCACGTCGTCCAGCGTCGCCGTGGGCGGCAGCGCCACGAAGGCGTCCGACGCCGCCTCCGCCGCCGCCGCGCCATCGACAGCCGGCACGCGCACCGCGAAGAAGTGTGCGTGGGCCAGCGACCGCCGGTCCTTCGCCGCCGTCGCCGCAGCCGCAGCGGGTGCGTCGGCGGCGCCTATGCCCGCCTCCTGCCCCTGCAGGAACACCCGGATGGTCTGCACCGTCGTGAAGCGCGACAGCCGCAGCCGCGTGCCCGGCAGTGTGCGCAGCGCCACCGAGGCGGCCGGCGCCGGCGTCGACAGCGCCGCCTCCAGCGCCTGCTGCGTCTTCGCCGTCGCCTCCACGCACAGTACCCACGTCAGCGGGTCCGCCACCGCGCAGCCCGGGGCGTGCGCCATCATCGCCTCCATCTCCGTATTGGTCGACATGCTACTGGTGCCGGGCAGGGAGGGGGAGGGGGGGAGCGGAAGGGGGGAGGGCGTGCGCGAAAATATGTAAAGCAAAGTAGGCTGATGGTGTTCGACTGTGCGCGGGAGTGTGAAGCTCGCGAGTTGCGTGGGGGTTGCTGTGTGTGTGTGTGTGTGTGTGTGTGTGTGTGGACGGCATGGGGAGGAGAAGGGGCGGGAGGAGAGTGGCGGGTGGAGGGTGGAGCTGAAGCACAACGCATGGCGCAGAGGCGCGTGGTCGGCGCCATGAGCCTGGGAGAAGAGAGGATGCTGGGCGAGTCGCGGCGACAGGACCAGCGCACAAGTGCGAGCTCTGGGGTGCTGTGTACGTATGTGTCGCTCAGCGGGCAGGGCAGCGGTGGAGGAGGGGAGGGGGAGTGGCGAGCACTCCGTGGCGCTGGGGCGCGAGAGGGGCTCACCAAGCACGGCGATGTACACGGCACGCCGCGGAGGCAGAGAGGGGGGCGCAGAAGGCAGCACGCGGCGCGTCCCCGTCCCCCTGTCGCGAGATCCCTGAACAGAAGAACACACACGCACACGCACACACACACGCACGAAGCCATTCGGTTCGGCTTCGAATATCGGCCGCGCAAGCGCGAACGCGGCTACACAAGCAGGCCGGCACCGGACGAAAGAAAACGCGGCTGAGGGAGGGTGCCGACGCCTGCAGCCAACACGACTGCACAAGTGCCCCAAGGTGTTTCTCCTCTCTCCCCCTCATCTCCTCCCTGCCGCATCGCGGAAACACGATGCGCACGTCACACGCTCGTTCAGCGCACCAGCCAGATCGAGAAGAGAGGAACACACGGCCATGAGCGCGCACGTCAACGGGCGCGCGCAGACGTAGACACACGCAACAAGCAAAGTCTGGGGGGCGCGGCAGGCCGCTGATCCCTCACGTTGCTGTAGCCGGAAGGGCTAAATGAAATCAGGAAACCAGCGAACGAGAGTGACAGCGAGGCAAAGGCCAGGGCTGCCCCCGCCGGGGTGGGGCGCAGCAGGGGGGGGGAGGGAGGGGGGCAAAGGGAGCCAGGGGGAGTCGGGGATCACAAGGGGGGGGGGCAAACAGGGGAAGAAGAAGGAGGAAGGGAGGGAGAGGGGCACGCACGCACCCGGTCCATCAGCAGACACTCTGCCGAAAGCGTGACATGAAAACAAAAAAAAAGGCAAAGAAGAGGAGTAAGATACGCGAAAGCGGGGGGGGAATCGAAAATGGGGGCGTCTTGGTCTTCATCTGAGACACGGCGCGCGAGGGGTGTGGGCGGGACGACAGGCGGGGGGCGGCGCAGGGAAAAAAAAAGAAGACGGAGTCACTCAGCCGACCTCTGACGGGTGCGCCAGCGACTGCAGGGGTGGCCGTTGTCGTGGCGTGGTATGAAGCACCTGACGGGCAAGAAGAGGGAGGATGGAGGGGAGAAGACGGGAAGGGCATCACACAAGAACGTAAGCACGGGGGTGTTGCCCACAGCACGACAGTGCGAGGGGCGGGGGAGAGAGAAAAGGGGGAGGGGGTCGATGTCAGAAGGAAGCCGAGGAGCCTGAAGCTGAAAGTGAAACACGCACATCAGTTCAACACCGATGCCAACGCAATCTGGTACTCCCTCATGTGTCGCCCTGCGTTAGTTGTTCTCGTGTTGTTGCTCCGACAATCCCGACGCGCAGCGGGAGCAGCGGATGGCTGAGTCGTCACCACAGTGCGACCAGCACCGGCTACTTACATTATACATGAAGTGGAAAAAAGCGAGGCAGCGGGGTGACGGGGAGCACTAAGAAAGATGAAGAAGATGTGGAAGAGAGGAAAGCAGAAAACACAAGGAGACACGTGGACAGGAATGAGGAAGTCGAGCAGCAGAGCTGTACATGCACCGGGTACGCCAACACAGCCAGAGAGTTTTTCTGCTACACACACACAGACACACACACACACATACGCACGACTTTACCCTACACACTGAACACCAGGAAAGGAGAAAAAGGAGCATGCAAAGAAGATGAGCGCTTACATCTTCCCACAACGGTGCGGGGTGGGGCAGGGGCTGCTGCACTTCCCACGCGCGGCAACATGCAGGCAGCAGGAGATCGACCGCTCCCACCCAGCCCACCCCGATGATCTGCGTTTGCGCTGGCGGAAAGGGGGAAAACAAGGGCGGATGTGAAAGCCCCCTCACACACGTGCCGTTTTCGACCTCGTACTCTGCGTGTATGTGCGCGCATGTGCGTGCGCGCGGGTACTCTACAGTGGATTCGGTGCCGGGCCGCTCGGGTTATAGCCGGAGGGCTGCATCGGCTGGCCGTTGACCTGCGGGTTCTGCTGCTGGTACTGGTAACCACCGTTGTAGTAGTTGGGCTGCTGTGGCTGGTACGCGTTCGGCGGCATGCCATAACCCGGCGCGCCGCCCCCCGGATTGTTGTTGTAGTTCGGCTGCTGCCCATAGTACGAGTTGCCGTTTCCGTTGTTGTAGTACTGCGCATTGTTGTAGTTCCCGTTGTTGCCGTTGTTGTAGTTCCCGTTGTTGCCGTTGTTGTAGTTTCCGTTGTTGCCGTTGTTGTAGTCCTGCGGCTTCAGCACGTTTCCTGTGTTGTTCTGGTTGTTCTGCGAGTTCTTCTCCTGGGCTGCGTTGATGCAGCAGCAGATCGCCGCGCCAACGCACGCGCAGATGGCGACGCAGCAGCCGATGAGAAGCATGTCGTCGCCGTCAAAGCCGAAGCTTGCCTCGTGCGAGTATAGCAGCACGAGCGGCAGCTCCGACAGCGCCGGCGCCGCCACGGCCGCCGCTGCGTCCTCCAGCGGGTTGCTTGCCACCTTGTCGTCGACCCCGGCAACTGGCAGGCGGAACAGCTCGCCGTTCACCGCGAGGGTCGAGAGTGTCGCCGCCTCCGGCAGAGCGACGAGGGCCTCGGAGGACGGAGCGCTGGTGGCGGCGGCGGGGGAGGCGGTGGCGGTCGTCGCGGCCGCGTCAGAATGCACGTGCGACGGGTCCCGCACGGCGAAGACGTGCAGGGTATCCAGTGCCGCCTTTGCCGCCGGTGCAGCCGTGGAGGCGTCGGCGGTCTGCGCCAGCAGGAATACCTTCAGCGCGGCGATGCTCGTGGAGGCCGGGGCGTGCAGCAGGACACCGCTGCAGCTCGTCGATGCCGCCGCGAAGGCCGCGGGGCGCTGGGCAGGCGGCAGGCGCATCAGCTCCAGGAACGGCTGAACGCTCCCCGCCGCAGTGTCCAAGCAGAAAATGGACACCGTCGCAGCGTCCGCGGCGCCTGCCACCGCACACGTTGGACTACCCAACGCGCTGTGGGTCCCCGTTGGGGAGGACCCGGGCAGTGGGGCTGACATGCTCGCCATCTCCATCGCAGACGCCGCCGCGGCCTCGGCGTGGTCGGAGGACTGCGACTGTCCCATTGTCGATGAGCTTTCTGTGTGCTATTCGCTTGCCAATCGCTCGTTCTGAACGCGCTTCTCGGAGTACGCTGTGTGTGTCTGTGTGTGTGTGTGTGTGTGTGTGTTTGTTTGTTTGCGTGTGCGTACTTCCAGTTGTTTCTTCGACAGCTTGTCCGTGGGAGTAGGGCAGGGAAGAGTGAAAAGGGGAAATAGGAGAGAGGCGGGGACTGATTGCCATGTGATAGCCACACGGTCAATGAGCTGCCCGACCCTCCCCACCGCCATGGGGCTCTGAGTTGCGGTCGCGCGGTGCCCGTCCATCGGCGCCTTGCCGTGTCATCAACGATGCATGCTTCTCCTTCGTTTGTTTTGTTTGTCGTGTCCTCCCCGCGGTCCTCCTGGACGAGAGTGGAAGGCCCCCCCCCGGTGTTTGCCACCTCCTCTCTCACTGTGGTGGCACGCGGGAGGGCAACGCGGCACGAGAGAGAGAGACGGGAAAGGAGAATGCTTGGCCAGCCACGGAAGCGCTGCGAGGATGGGTGCTCCACACCACAGCAACGCACAGCAGCCCCGTCCAGTTAGCCCATCCCCAGATGGCGAGCCGCCATTCGCTGGTCCTGGCCACCGCGCGATGTCAGCGAGCGGAGGAATGCTTGGTGAGGGGCAAGCGCTGTGAGGATTGAGGGGTAGGGGTGGAGGGACACGGAAGAGTCGGATCGGCCTCTGGGAGAGTGGGCAGCTCATGTGCGGTTGCACCCAGTCTGATGCTGGGTGAAGACCACCCGTGGAGACGGATGCGGGTGGGAGGCACGCAGAAGTGGAGTGCTGGAAACGGGAAGAGGGCCGGGCTGAATGGTGTCGTTGCTCTGGCCGGCTGAAGTGCTGCGGCTAGCGCTCCTGTGACGGCGCCACGTACCCTGCCGTGTAGGTCGCACCGCAGCAGGTTCGAGTTGACATCCCTTTCGTTGCTGTTTTCCCTGCGATCGTTGTGGGACTCGGTCTAGCGGGCTCCACAAGGGCTAACAAGGGGCAGAGGCAGAGAGGGAGGGAGGGGGGACAGACACACCAACACTCACCCTTCAAGTGGTCGCTCCATGGTGTCTGTGCGTGAGGTACGTCCTGCACGGCGTGCACGTGGGGTACACGGTTGAGTGAGGGTGTGCGGAGGATGTGTGGGCGCACCCGCGTCCTTCTTCGAGTTCACAAATAGGGAGCGCAAAGATGGGCAAGTTGAAGGCCGGGATAGCGATCGGGTGGATGGCGACGGAGGTGAGAGGCCGCGGTGTAGAGTGGCAGGGAGGCGCGCACCTGTGCAACCTCGTCTCCCAGCGCGCGCCCCCATCTTTTTCCTTGAACAGTGCAACCCGCCGTAGTGCATCAACACCGCACTCGACGCAACCTTCCCGCTCCCTCCCGTAGGACAGAGAAGAGTGGAGAGAGGCAAGGGGGTAACAAAGGCAAAAAACCGAAACGCGGCCAGGAGGAGGAGGAGAGCCGAGGCGGGCGGGGGGCGGGGGGAGAAGAAGAGCACAGAAGAGATGCCAAGACAGTAGTCACATGAGACAGGCTGCGAACAAGGCGTGCACATAAACACGCAGCGAGGAGGCCACGAAAGCGCGGGAAATAAAACGAAGAAATACGAAAAAAAAAAACGAATACTCGTCATGCACATCAGTCACGGCGCCGCGCACGTGCGCGAACGCAACAGCACATCCGCCCATCCACACACACACAAAAACACTATACGGGCGCGCCGAGACACCAACTAACATGCGGCGACGCACAGACGGGGGAAAGGGAGGGTGAAGATGAAGTCAGAGAGTGGGCGAGAGGGAGGCAGGCAGCGGACATGTGGCGCATCCACGCAACACAGAACCTTGCCGCCATGAAGGGATCGGCAGTCACCCGCTGCAGTACTATGAAAGTGAGAGCTACCGGAGGGGGGGCCGTGGGCTGAGGGAGGCGCAACGGAAGAAGGAGAGCAGTTGAGCGAAAAGCGTCCTTGCGTTGAGACTCGCTGCACCTCACCCACGCCACCCGCCTTCCCCCCCCCTCCTTCTGTTTAAGTGCATCAGCCTAAACCCATGCCACGGTCCACAGTCGTTCTCAGAGACGTAAAGGAAAGAAAAAGGGAACGTCAGGGCCACCACCGGGGTTGTGGAGACCGAAGCCACGCAGCGAGAGAGGGAGAGAGGCGGAGCCTTTGGTGGAGCCTCTGGTGGAGACTCGGGTGGGGGGGGAGGTGAGCAGAAGCGGGATGCAGACGTAGAAGCGTGAAGAGGCGCCCGTGTGTCGGCTTTGCGGACGCAGCGGTGTGGACGGAGGAATGCGCGCGTGTGTGTGTGTGGTGTGAAAGAGTGGTGCCACCAAGCCAGCGAGCAGATGGAAAAAAAAAAACAATAAGAAACATCGAAAACAAAAGGTATGTCAACAAGATTGAGGACCGCCCCGTACGCACACGTGGTCGAGGTAAGGCATGACAATGTACCAAGAAGAAAAGAAAAGCAGCGCTGAAACGGGGAGACGTTGGACCCCTGTCCCACCCCGCTCCACCGCCATCAGCAACAACACGAGGAAACCAAACACGGAATAGGCCACAAGTGAAAGAGGTTGGAAGCAAAGGCGGATGAAGGGAGGAGAGGAAGGGGAGGGGTTCACTGCGTTGTGGCGNTTGCCATTGCTCGCCGGGTACGCGGGCCCCTGCTGGAGGGGGTTGTGGTCGCCGTAGAAGCTGCCGTGGTGGGAGCTGCAGGGCGACTTGACGCGGCGCGGCCGCCGGCCGGAGCTGCGGCAGCAGCAGCAGAAGAGCGCTAGGATGCTGCCAATAAAGGGCCCGCAGCAGCAGAAGCCGCCGAACTGGGCACCGCTCGAGTAGAAGAGGAGAAGCGTTGCGGCGGTCTCTGCCGCTGCACGCGGGCGGAGCACGAGCACCTGCGGTGAGGCGAGCATGTCCGCCAGCGTCAGGGCATCGGGCAGGAGCACCAGCGGGTCCGCGGCGTCATCGTCCTCTTCGTCGCTGGCGTCTTCCGAGTCGTTGACGCCGGGTGTCTGCTCCCCTGGCCCCTGCGGCTTAGAGAGCCGCATCGCCGCAGCGCGTGTCATGGCGTACAGGTTCAGCCGCATTGCATCGCCGTCCTCGGCCGGTGATGTGTCCTCAGCCGTGCCCTGCCGCACCCCCTGGCGGCGGTGCTGCTGGACAAGGGCGCAGATGTCGGCCACGCGCGTCGTGTCGGCCGCCACCAACTCAATGCCCTTCACGCCCGACTGCAGCAGCGCGGTGCCGATGCGGCTCTCCGCAGACGGTGCCGTCGCCCCATCCTCCCCCTCCCCAGGGGCCGCGACGGCGCGGGTGAGCGTCCGCACCGCCTCCACGTTCTGCGCTGTCACCTCGATGCAGTACACGTTGACCTCCTGCGCCGCGGCAGCTGCGGCGATGGCAGGCGAGGTGGTCGTCGTCATCTCAACGTCCATCATCATGGTGGACTTGGAGTGCTTTACGTTTCTTTTCCTTTTGTTGTTGTTCTGTGGTGGTGGTGGGTTAACAAGAGCGGACGATGCTGATGCACAGACGACGGCCAGCTGCAGCGGGGGATGGGAGAGTGCGGCGGGGAGTGGGGGTGGTGGGGGTGAGACGTCTGTGGAAAAGAATAGTGAGCACGGAGTAAAGGAAGAGAACGTGCCGGGCGCTGTGGTCTGTGTGCGGGAGAGCGCGCGGATGAAGGGGGTACTCGTGTGTGTGCGTGTGAGTGTGCTTGTTCGTGTGGGTGTGCAGCGACGCAAAAGAAGCACGAGGGGCGACGACTGTGATGAGCTGGGCGGATGTTGAGGACCATGCGTGTACGCACACACATGCAGAGCTAAGGTGAAGGGAGGCGAGGAAGGAGGATGACCCGGGAGGGGGGGGGGGGGAACGTGGAGGGGGGGGGGGAAGGTGGGTGAAAGGGCGGAGGTTCGCAACAGCCGCGGACACGCCTTCTAATTGGGGCTTCACACAGAGCCGCGTTCTGCTCCTCTAGAGCGCGACGCCGCCAACGCACGCACACGCACGTGTCACGGTGATGTTCACGCACTGGGCGATGCAAGCAAGATAGGTTTCACGTGAACGGGGGCTTCCCATTCCATGCCATCCGCCACGATGACGGGAGTACGAGAAGGGAGCAGGGCGCTACACCAGAACGCGATGCCTGGCGAGCACCGGCTCGTCAAGAGGACGCGCAGCTACGGACGAGCCAGCCATGGAAAGCGTTTCAGCAGCTGTGCCCGCGCGTCCCCCGACAGCGCCGGGCCCTCCACAGCCGCCACCGCCGCCGCACTGACTTCGTCCGAGGTGTGCACGAGCCGCGCGACGTCGGGTGCGGCGAGGTCTATCAGCATGTCGGCGGCCACAGCGGCGCATAGCCGCCGCAACGTCGGCATTCCAAGCCGAGTAGCAGCCTCCAGCACGCGACTCAGGCGAGCCCACATACGGCGGCGCCGCGGCATGGCGAAGCACGCACTACGCTGCTGGTCCTCCTTGCCGGAGGACGGTGCACCTGTTGCTGCTGCTGTGGCGGCGGCTGTGGGCGCGGCGGCCGCCGCAGCAGCAGCAGCTGACCCACTTAGCAGGTCGACCCACGCCCCCTGCTCTGCGAGACGCAGCGAAGTCACGAGCCCTGTTTCTATGCCGAGCACCTGGGCGAGCACGTAGTGATGCTCCCACGCGGTGAGGGCGTACAGGTCGGGCAGATGCAGGGGTCGCTGCAGCACCGATGGGGCTCGCGAGGACGGCGAAGGCGCTGACGCGTCGTCTGCGGCAGCGGGGCTGCTGACATCCGTGGTGCAGTCGAACGCGTAGAAGTGCTCCACGTAGGCGGCCACCACCTCAAAGGTCTCTGGGTCTATGAACGGCAGCGGCAGTGTGACAGGGGTGCCGGCCGAGGTGAACGGGGAGGCAGTGGCAGCGGCGTCGCCGCTTACACCCGCCACGGTACCCTCGTAAGCGTCGGCGAGCAGCTCGCGCAGGGTGGGGCAGCC
>JASAOO010003073.1:0-20414 GCA_030849075.1 Zelonia costaricensis | reverse complement strand
CTGGAAGATCTGCCCAGCCCTCCCCCCTCCACCTCCCCCTCCCCATCCGCCTCAGCACCGCAGGAGGCGTCGCATGGTGGAAGCGACAGCAGCGGCCGCCACCACTGCCGTAGCAGTCGCAGTAGCGCCTCCCGCCGCGAGGGGGGCAGCAGTGAGCGAAGTGGCAGAAACGAAGGGGACGAGGAGGGCTGGCCGGACGATGGCGCCTCGTACGACGAGGCAGCAGACGACACGATGCCCTCCGGCTCGCAGCAGAGCGACACAACAAGCGGCACCCATCGCGGCGACGGCAACGAGGACAGCGCCGCGGCGTCGACGGAGTCGGCCGGCAGCGGCAGCGGCGCCACGACGCACAGCACCACGTCCACCTCGGTGAGCGCATCGGCTGCGCCCATCGATGCCCCGCTGCTGGTGCCCGACTGGCTGCCGCCGCCCCCGTCCTCCTCGACATCCCAAGCAGAGGACGCCGACACCGACGTGGACGAGTCGCCGTCACGCGCAGATGAAGAGGGCGCCCAGCCCGCGTTCCGCCTGCAGCCAGCGCGCGTCATTGACGCTGACGACGCCGGCGAAGACGGTAGTGAGAAGGACGGGCACAGCAGCGGCAGGCCTGACGCCGCGGCCGTGGTGGACTCGCACGCGGCGTCCGCCGCTGTCAGCGGCGCAGGGGCGCGCAACGAAGAAGTGCGTGGAGACGATGAGCAGTTTGCTAGGGCGTCGCTGCCGGGCCTTGACACTGCGTCAGACGCCTCCACGGTGGTCGACGCCACACCGGAGCCTGCCCACGCTGCACAGGAAGACGCGGGAGAAGGAGCGGGTCTGGCGGCACCCGACGGGAACGCAGTCGGCGAGTCTGGAGCCGCTGCGGCGTCGCCGCCGGCGAGCGCCAGCACCCCGGTGGCCTCGCACGCAAGTGCGCTAGACGACGAGCAGGAACAGGACGCCGTCCTCGCTGCGAGTGCGGCAGCCATCACGGCCGAGGCGGTGGACGACGGCGTGTGGGCCTCCGAGGACCGCGCGAGTGCGGCGCTGCAGCTCTTCAGCATGACGCTGCACTCGAAGCTGGTCGAGCAACTCATCGACGACGCCGCCGTGGCGGTGGGGCGCACGCTGCAGGACACGGTGCAGCAGCACGCCGACCGCGTGCGGGCCCTCATGGCCCACAACCGCGTGCTGGACCGGCAGCTGGCGGGACAAGCCGAGCAGATGCAGTCCATCCGCGGTGAGCTCGAGGACTCCCTTCTCAAGGACCTGCAGCGGGTCCTGTCGGTGGACCTGCGCCAGGCCCTCCGCGCCGCGAGCAGCCGTGGCCAGTCGCAGGCGACGGCGGACACAGGCGTGGGGGCGCGCAGCACCGCACCACCGCCGTCAGCCTCGCGCCGCTCCTCCCCGTCTTCGCAGGCCGCCTCGCATGCCTGTGCAGAGGAGGACGCAAGTGGTCGCCACCGCAGCGTCAGCACCATCGACACCCGTCGCGAGTCTTTCTCTTCCTCCTATGCGGACTCCTCTGCCTCGTCGGCGTCGTCGGGGTCCGCAACCCCCGCCGACGCACGCGCAGCCGCGGCGGTGTCGGTGGAGGATCTCGTGGCCGTCTACGTGCAGCACCGGAGTACGGTGGAGCTGCTGGAGCGGGAGCGGGCGCAGTGGCGCGCGAGCCTGTCCGCCCTGCACGACCGCCTGCGCGCTGCCGCCGGGGAGAACGCGATGCTGCGGCGGGAGGTGGAGCGGCTGCGGACAAGCACTGTCGGTCTCGACGAGCACCGCGCCGCCGTGGATGGCCGTGCGGAGGCCGAGCACACCTGCACGCTGCTGCGCCTCGAGCTCGCCAAGCACGCGGAGCAGGCGGGGCTGCTCGAGGCTCTCGTGTCGCAGGGCGGCGGCGAGCTGGCGGCGGCGGCGGCGGCAACACAGCAACCGACGCCGCCGCAGCAGCAGCAGCCCGCGTCCCTGGGGGCATCGCAACCGCAGCCGGCTACCGCCCACGCAGACGCAGGCGCGGACGCCGAGGCGCTGCGCAAGGGTCCGCAGTGGGACTTGGCGTGGCGGGAGCTGGAAGAGCAGGCCACCATCGCTGCGAATAGCCGCCACCTGCGCGAGCAGCTCACCAGCGCTGAGGCGCAGCTGCACTCGGCGCGGGTGGAGCGGGACGCCAGTGACGCCTACGCGGCCGCGCTCAAGGCCGAGGGCGACCTCCTCCGTGCCGACCTGCAGTCGCTGGTGTACCGCAACAGCGTCCTGTCGCAGCAGGTCGCCTCCCTCCTCGTCAAGGTCGAGGAGACGGCGGCTCGCCTTCGCCAGGCGCGGGCGCAGAGCACAGAGCAGCCACAGCAGCTGAGGGATGCGTCGGCGGCTCGCAGGAAGGGTAGCAGCGGTCGGTGGCCTACGGACACTGCCGCCGCGCCGTCTCCCGCCCCACCATCGAGCCGGTCCGCGCTGGCCGCCTTGTCCATTGCTACCTCGTCGCGGCGGGAGAGCAGCAGCAGCGGCAGCGCCGGCAGCAGCAGGCTCTCCGCTCTCCCGTCCGCCGCGGAGCGACGCAGTGCGTGGCTCAAGGCGATGTGGGGCCCGCAGACCCACGGCGGCGGCGCCGACGGCAGTGCCGTGGCCGCCACGTCGTCCGCCGCGCCGGCGACCCTGCTGGACAACGCGACGCCGCTGTTGCTGCGCGGCACCTCCTCCCGGACGTCGTCGTACCTCGCGGACTCGAGGGCTGCGGCGGCGCTGGCGGTGGCCCCCATCGCGGAGGTGGAGGAGGGCGTGCAGCAGCGGCTGAGCGTCTTTGCGGCGTCGCGTGTGGCGACCCCGCAGCACTACAGCCGCACCGCGTCGCTGCGGCAGCTCGGCAGCCCCGTCTGCGACGTCGAGCGCGCGTCGAGCCCGCAGCTGCCCGCGTCGGACCAGCTGAGCGGCTGCGCGCGCGGTCGGCCCTCCGCCTTCTCCGTGGTGAACCGCTCGTCTGGCACGGTGACGCGGCAGGTGGGTGGGAAGGAGGTGACGGCGCCTATGTCGGAGCCGCGCGTGCACAGTTTTGGCGAGCTGAGCCGCGACCCCGACCTGCTGCGTATGCTGGACACACTGGACAAGGACGAGAGCCTCGACCGCTTCAGCGTCAACTCGGTGGCCGAGCTCGTCGTGCGCAACCAGGAGCTCGTGCAGCAGCTGTACGAGGCCACGCAGCGCGCCGCGGCAGTCGAGCAGCAGCAACACCGCGCACCGGGACAAACGGTGCAGGATGTAACGGCGGTGCCGGCACCGGCCGCCACCACCACCACCACCACCACCGCTGCTGCTGCCTCAGTTCGCTCGTCCGTCTCGCCAGCGCTGCGTGGCGCGAGTGGCGAGGGGTCTTCAAGCAGGGCCACGCAGCTCCCAGCCAGCCTCGCCGCAGCCCCCGCTGCGCTGATGGCGCACACGGACGAGGGTGCCGCAGCCGCACCCGCCTCACGCAAGCGCACGCGTGGTGAAGACTCGGACGCCGCCGCCGAGGCGGGACAGGACGCGTCAGCAGTGCCGCCGCCAACAACCGCCGTGGCAGTGGCCCCGAGTGGCGCAGTCGAGGCGGAATCGTGGTTCGGCCGTGACGCCAGCGACGCCGTCGCCAGCATGGTCGACGCCATCACGCGCCGTCGCGAGGTGCGCATGACCGCGGCCGACGCGGACGTGTCCCGGGCTCTCCTCGCCGCTCTGACGGCGCAGCGGGCGGCCGACGCGGCGGTGGAGCAGGCACGCACCACGAGCAGCCAGAGCAGCCCCGGGTTGCTGGAGGAGGGTGCAGAAGCGGGAGTCGCGGCGGAGGTGGATGCGTTGAGCCCCTCGCCGTCGTCAGCCCGGTCGATGGCGGCCTGTGTGCGCGGCCTCCTCCAGCTTTGCGTGCGCCAGTCTGCGGCGCTCGCCGAGGTGGCCCTCACCGCGGCACAGGAGCAGCGGGAGGTGCAGCTCGCCGTGAAGGACACGTGGACGGAGGTGCAGCGCACGCTGCTCGCGGCACTGCAGACCTCGCAGGCCGCCACTGCCCCGCACAGTGCGATGGACGAGACGGGCGACGCGGCAGCAGCAATGCCGCTCCATCAGCGCGTGCGCCGCGAGGGGACGCCCCGCGACGGCGCCGCCTCCTCCATCGCAACCGCCACGCGTCTGACGGACCCCCAGGCGCGGGGCGCGCCGCACGAGTTCCGCGCAGAGGAGCAGACGGCGCTGCTTCAGCAACTGCGCGCGCTCCTGCACACGGCGGCCCGCAAGGACGAGACGTTGCTGCACGTCTACCAGGCCGCGCAGTCGCGGCAGGACGCACGGCAGCGGCAGCAGAAGGAGCAGCTGACGCGGCTGCTGCTCAAGCTGGAGCGCAAGCGGCGGCTCATCAAGGCCCTGCAGCAGCAGCAGCAGCGCCCGGAAGCGCTCAGCGTCGTGGCCGGTGCGGAAGCGGCTGTAACGGGATCGGTGCGGCCCGCGCGTGGTCGAAGTCACCCCTCGCAGCCAGAGGGGGAGCCGTCGTCCCAGAGCGTGGCAGCCGTCGGTGGCGGTTTCCGGCTCTCCCCGCAGCCGGGCTCCCCCAAGTGGCGCACGCCGCCGATGCCACCGATGGTGTTGCCGGCACCGAACATGGGGCCACACCCGCACGCCTCGCCGCGCACCAGCGGTGGTGGTGGTGGTGGTGGTGGTAACGAGGTGGGTGACAGCAGCGACGGCGACAGTGACCCGGACACCTCCGTGCCGCGCGGGCACGGCGGTGGTGTAGATGATGTGCACCGTGGTGGCCCCGACGACGAGCACAGCAGCGCCGTGGATGGCACGGACAGCGACGATGACGACGATGTCTTGCGGCTGGACCTCTTCCGGGAGCTGCAGCAGCAGCTGGCGCTGAGCCAGGCGAACCACCGCGCCGCGCAGGAGGAGCTGGACGCGGAGAAGACGCGGCACACGGCGCTGCTGGAGCGGATGTGGGTGCTCGAGACGGCCCGCGACGACGCCGTGGCCGCCGTGGCAGGACTCGAGGCGCGCATGGCCGACATGATCCCGCGCTCCGCGCACGAGGACGTGGAGGTGGAGCTGCAGGCTGCCAAGTCCGCGCTGCAGGCACGCGACGCGGAGCTGCACGAGGCACGCGCGACGCACCGCGAGCTGCAGGAGCAGCTCGAGGAACAGCGAGCGCAGGCAGAGGCGCAGCAGCGGGAGGTGAAGATCGAGCGAGGCGGCCTTGAGGAGGCGGCGCGGCTGCAGGAGCAGCGACTGGCCAGCGCTAAGGACCTCGCACGGCAGCTGCAGGACCAGCTGTCCAACGCGCGTCGACACGCGTGCGACGTCGAGGAAACAATCGCGTACCTCCGCATTGAGCTGGCAACGAGCAGGGACGCCATCGTAACCCGCGACGCGCTGATAGAGGAACTCAAGGACCAGCTGCTGATGCGGACCGACGTGCAGGACCTGCTGCACCGCCTCTACCCCGGCGACGCCGTCTCGCACGCCAACGCGCAGCTCGTGCGGCGGCTGTCCGAGGCGCACACGCGGCTGCAGTTGCAGCAGGCCGAGACGCAGCAGGAGCTGAGCCACACCCGTGCCGAACTCCAGCAGCGCGAGATGGGCGTGCGGGAGGCGATCCAGGACCGACAGGCGGCCGAGGTGCGGCTGCAGGATGCGCTTTCCCGGTTGGCCGCGTGGCAGGACACGGACGGAGAAGGACCGGGCACGCAGGCAACGGCGACGGATGGGGAGGGGGCCCAACTCGCACGGTCGCACACGACGGTGCCCTCCGCGGGTCACCCGCAGACGGCCGACGCCGCTGCCCGCATGGCGGCGCTGTTCGACGTGGAGGCGGCACCGCTGACAGCGCTGCGCCATCGCGTCCGGTACATGAACGCGTGCGTCGCCGCGCAGGCCAACGACATCGCCGTCCTGCGCGCTGCCGAGGCGGCGTGGAAGTCGCGCGAGGACGACCTGCGCCGGCAGCTCGAGGTGATGAGCGCCGACCCGGTAAGTCTCACGGCGCGCCGCTACGGCCTGACTGCCTGTCTCACGTTCCAGGCCCAGATGGAGGCGATGCAGCAGCGGCAGGACGCGCTGCAGGCATCTCTGGAGCAGCTCCGCCGCGAGAAGGCCGACGTCGAGGCTACCGTGCAGACACACGCGCGGGCAGCGGCGGCAGCGGCGGAGGCGGAGGCGGCAGCCGCAGCGGGGTCGCAGCGCCTCGCCGCGCAGCTCGAGACCGTCACGGCAACGTGCGCGGCGCAGGCGGCGAACCTCGCGGCACTCGAGGCGGCCCAGAAGTCAGCGGAGGCACAGCGGGCGTCGCTGGAGCAGCAGTGCAACTCCTTGTCGGTGGAGCTGGGCGAGGTGCGGCGCAGTCTCGAGGAGGCGCAGGCCAGCCTGCAGTCGACCGTGACGCAGCGCGATCAGTTCTGGAAGGACAACCACCTCCTCATCACCAAGGTGGAGGAGCTGGAGAAGGCGCTGCTGAAGTCCGATGCAGAGAAACTCAAGGCAAAGGAGGCGCTGGCTCAGGGGCTGTCTGCCTCGCAGCTCGGGCCACACCGGCGCCGCGGTGGTGGTGGTGGTGGTGCAGATAGCAGTGCGGACCGCTACCGCGGGCACGCCTCGCTGACGCAAGACTTCAGCCTGTCCTCGCTGATGCCGCACTCGCCGTGAAGCACGGAGGCGTATGGGGGGGGGAAGCTGAACGGAAGATGTCCCTGCGCCGCTCAAACCCCTAATGTGTGTGTGTGTGTGTGTGTGTGACGACGGTGCTTTGTGGTCGTGGTGGTGGCATAGAAGGGAAGAATGACAAGGTGGGACTTCGCGTCGTGGATGCACTGTTCCAGAGAGGCATCCCTCGTAAACACAAACACAGAAGAAGAGGAGGCGTCCTGCACAGCACTTGGTTGCCTCTCTGTCTGTGAAGCTGCAACGCAACACAGAGGCACCCGCACTCTCCAGCCCCCTCCCCCTCCTCTGCGCGGCGTGGACTTCGAGGAAGGCGACGCCAGAGACGCCCCTGTCGCGGCCGAGCGGAGTGCGGTGCACATCAGCGAGCTGATCCCGTGCGCTGCGGCCAGTTGAAATGGATGCGATGTCACTCGTCATCCGCTCATGCCTTATCCCGCTCCACTCGTCTCCTCCACCATCACTCCCTTGTCTCTGCCTTCTCACTCTTCACCCGCAGCGCGCACTCACGGTGTTGCGAGCTGCTGCCCTCCCTCTCTCGCACCCCCACCCGACTCGCAACGCGCACCCACTCACGCGCAGCAACGGGTGCACACCAACGCACACATCAACACGTGCCGCCATTCACTATCGTTCTCAAGCTGCTGAGCCTTTTTTTTCTTTTGTGGACGATTCGCAGTGTCGTGTGCTGTTGCCATTGCCTTCTGTTCTCCTTCTTCGCTTTGCCCGTCCCTGCGCGGCGCCGTGGCGGTGTGGGGGCACCTCAGCGGGGGAGCCCTCCACCCACTCCCCGCTGTCCGCGCACTCCTGCTAGCGCGCTCGTCTCCGTCGTCGTCGTCGTCTGCTGTCCGTTCCTGTCGTTGTTCTGCTTCCCGCGTCATCGGGTCTCAGTTACAACTTGGGGGGACCTCACTGTCGCGTGCCATCTCGACTCCTATCGCACCGGCCGCGGTGCCACTTCTGTGTGGATCCGTGTGTTTGTGTGTCTGCGGTGGGGCGTCGCGGTCGCTTGCGCTGAGGTCTGCCTGTTGCTCGGACGCGCTACGCCTCCCGCGGCTTGTGAGCGCCATTAGGGGGAGGGTCGAACACGTCGCAGCAGGGTGGTGTTGACGGTGCACACATCCTCAAGACACACGCACGCACGCACAACCTCCACTTTCATACATTCATCGTTGTCCTCCGTCCTCGTTCGTGGCGATGCCCGTGGCGGCACCGCTCCTGCGTGCGCCGGCCCGCGCGAGTCCTGCGTCGCCGCAGGCCTTCATCACGTGCGTCGGCCTGCACCCCATTGAGCCGATCCAAGCACTGGGTCTCAGCTCCGGTGAAGTCTGCCTCTACTCCGCCAACACCGACGCCCTCTCCTGGTATGCCGAGATGGAGGCGGTGCGGCAGAACCAGCTCCGCCTCGACGCCGCTGCCAGTGCCCACAGCACCAACCCAAGTGCCACCTCCGCCGTCGGCCTCACCCCGCCCCTGAACCCGGTGAAGGTCCTGCAGTTCACTAGGGGCGCCAGCGCCTGCTCCATCGTCCACTGCGGCTTCCTGCGCGGCCGTGAAGAAGACCTCATGCGCGAAGTCGTGCAGCCGCTCGGCGCCGCCGCCCACGGCGTCGACGCCCGCCACCTGCTCTACGTGATCACCAGCGCCAACGACATCTTCGTGGTGGATGGCAAGTCGGAGCTGCTCCTCGTGCAGTGGGCCGGCCCGGGCAAGGACATTCCAAGCTGCCCGCTGAGCACCTCGCGCATCATCACGCAGGTCGAGACGTACGGTGCCCTGCTGTTCCTCACGGTGGCGAAGCGAAGCGACGTGGCGGCTGTCACGCGCCAGCGCCAGCGACGGGCGGCGATGCTTGGCGGTGGTGCGGGGCCGGAGCGCAACCTGCACCAGCGCTGCAACGAGCCCGTGGTGTATGTACTGCATCTCGGCCACACGAAGCCGCACGCCGCGGCGAGCACGAAGGCGCTGGCTTCCGGTGGGGGCGCGTACATGATCAAGGCGGTTCTTAAGAACAAGAGGGCGAGGGCATCGACGGCCGTGGGTGAGGGCGGTGTTGCTGACGGGGCTGGGCTTTCTATCCGCGCCCACCCCTTCGCCCCACTGCTGCTCCTCCTCCTGCACCAGGCCGAGGTGCAGGTGTACGCGATCGATGGCGAGGGCGGCGAGGCCACGCCGAAGCGGGCGCAACTTCTCCTCCTCGCCCCAGCCCCACCGAAGCCGTCCTCCTCTTCCTCATCACCGCCGCAGGTCTCCCGCGAACACCGCAGGGCCGAGTTGACGGCAGCGGGGTCTTCGTCAGCACAGGCATCCCCACTGCCATCGCCGCCGCAGCAGCAGCAGCAGCCCATCCTGGATGCGCAGTTCGTGCCCTCCGCCGCGGTACTGGAATCGCGCTCGTCGTCCTCCACCAAGCGCAAGTGGTCGTGTCGCAACGTGCAGATCCTTCTTCTCACCCCCAGTCGCCTGCGCCTCGTGTGCACGCGTGCGGCGACACGGAGCAGCTCCAGCAGCAGCAGCAGCAGCAACGATCACGGCGGGTTGGTGGCGGTGGACCGCGCCTTCTACGCCGCCGCCAGTGCGTCCGCGGCACCTGCGACGTCGCACGTGGGCTTTGTACGGGTCTGGACGTGGCTCGGCTCCCCCGACACCGTCTTTGTGCAACAGACGGACCGCCTCCTCGTGGAGCTGTCCTGTAACGAGCTGCTCGCCGCCAGCACCGATGTGCCCGCCGTTCGAAGTCGCCGGCTGCTGCCCCCGCGGGTGGTGGGGCTGCCGGCGGCCACCGCGGGGGCGGGCGTGGAGTGGTGGTTCACGCCCACCCCCACGGCCTCGCCCTCTGCCTCCACGTCTACGGGGGACGCGATGGCGTGCGTGCAGTGGCCCGACATGCTGCCGCTGTGGGGCCGCGGGGTGGTCCTCGGCGGCCTTGGTGCTCCGCGGCTGCCCGCCTTCCACGGCGAGGACCCTCAGTTGCTTCTCTTCTCCCGCCTCACAGGGCTCGCGCGTCCGCTTCCCATCGGCGACACGCAGGCGGAGGAGGGGGACGCCGCCACGACGGGCGCCAGCGGCGGTGACGTCCTCCACGTCTCCCTCATCGCGGACGCCGACACCATCAGCACCCGTTGCATCACCGTGCGGCTCTGCCTCACGCCGCGTGAGTCGCCGCACGCCAGTGTCAACGTGAGCGTCGCGCGAGTGCTGTGCGAGTCGGCGGCCACCGCGCCGGCGCTGTGCCGGCTCGAGCACGGCTTCTACTTCGTCGGCAGCCGCGGGGAGAGCGCCTATGCCGACTACCCGTTCCTCGTCGCCGGGCTGCTCTACCTCGACGGCGACACGGAGGGCTGCACCGGGGCCGGGGCCACCCCGCAGCTGCGCGTGGCGATGCTGTGTCTGCCAGCGGACACGCAAGCACTGCAGCGGTTGTACGAGGCGGCCCGCGCCGCCGCGGTTGTGGAGCGACCCACCGCCACGCTCAAGCGCGCGCTCGCGTACGCCGTGCGGCACACCCAGGCGCAGCCGCTGCCGATGCCCCGGTTCGACTTCGAGGCTCGGTCGCGCTTGGGAGGGGCGGTGACGAAGCAGCTGCTGAGCTGCGCCTTTCAGCTGAGCAACGACGGGGAAGTGCCGTGTGTGTGGGGTCTGTGGGCGCCCACCCCGACCGTCGCGATGCTCCACACCGCGGACGCCTCCGCCGCCCTGGCCGCCCCACCGCCGCCGCAGCCGGTGCAGCTGACGATGCAGACCTTCTACGTCGCCGCCGACACGCAGGAGCTGCGCTGGCGCCCACCGGAGCTGGTGCAGATGGACGACCTGCTCACCTCGAACCCCTCGCAAGTCTTCGCCCTCGGCGGCGTCCTGTCGAACACGTGTGCGGCGGCCAGTGCGGCGTCCTCGGCGGCGCCGCTGGCGTACAAGTCGGTGGACGAGGCGCTGGCGGACGTCGATCCGGCGGTCGTGGCGCGGCTGTTCCTCTACTACGCGGACCGCAAGGTGCTCGTGCTGGCCACCGTAGAGACGGGTGCCGCCGGCGGCGCGGGAGAGGCGGATGGGGTGCTGGACGACACGTACAACTTCGCCAGCCGCGCCCGCAACGGGCGGGTCATGGGCGGTCAGCTGTTCACGCGCGCCTCCGCTGCCGTTGGCAACGGCGGTGGCGGCGGTGGTGCCGGTCGTCAGTTTCTGCGGCTCGTCCCGCACGCCGCGGCGGAGATGAATGAGTGGAAGGCGGAGCATGTGGCCGAGTCGCTGAGCTGTTCGCTCTTCCAGGCGGTGCAGGTGTCCGCCGTCGTGGTGGCCGATCACGGCGATCCGGTGCTGCAGGTCGCCGTCGTGTCACGGCGCTTCGGCGTGGCGTGCGCCACGTTCCCGCTCGCGGGTCGCCGCGGGGTGGCGCGGGTGTCGGCGTCCCTGCAGGCCGTCAAGGTCCACCTCTACCGCCCGTGGACGGCCCTGCTGGACGGGACGAGCGCCGTGCCGGCGCAGGCGGAGGAGAGCGGCCAGTCACGCCACCACGGCGGCGGCGGCGGAGCGGGCGATGCCGCGGCTGCTACCGGGTCCGTCTCCCCGCTGCGCACGCGACGCACCGCTGCCGTGGCGGCCAGCACCGCCACACACGGCGCCTGGCCAGCCGAGGCGGCCTTGATGGACGACGTGCAGCACGCCCCGCTGCTGCGCCGGTACCGTGTCTGGCGCGACGCCATGGCGCACCCGTCCTCGGCATACGCGGCTGTGCCGCTCGCCCAGTGGGTGTGGCCGCCGGCGTGGGGGTCGACGCCGGGTGGGGAGGGCGAGGTGGGGGAGAGTGCCGTGGCGGCCACGAGTCCCGTCCTGCTGCTGCAGCGCGGCCGCTCGCTCTACCTCATGCACGGCGGCAGCGGCGCGGCGGTGCAAGTGTGCGCGTCCCTCCTGCATTGCGCACCGCTGCAGCTTGTGCCCCGCGCATGGTCGGGCGCCGGAGATGCCGACGGCGGTGGGGAGCTGCTGCTCCAGCACGGCAACTACTCGAGCCTCGTCGCCCGCACTCGGCTGCTGCGCCAGCTGCAGCTGCAGCACGTCCCCGTCGCCGCGCCGCTGGTCGTCTTTCCATCGGGCAAGTCGAAGTGGTTCAGCAAGTTCGTGAAGAAGTCGCAGTCCACCTCGGCCGCGTCGCAGCGCGTGATGGAGCGGCCGCGGCTCATGCAGTGGTGGCAGCGCGTCTACACACCCACCGCGGGCGAGCTGGCGTACGAGGCGTCCTCGGCACGCGCCGGGGCTGCAGCGCCGGCGGGAACAGCAGCCGACATGGCGCAGATGGACGCTGCGCTCGAGAACTTGACCGGCGCCGGCACCACCCACGTTGGCGATGTGGTCGACGTGGACGTGTCCCACTCCGTGCGCCTCGCCACCCTCGCCGTGGAGGCGCTCTTCGCCTGCCAGGGCATGCAGCGGCTCGTGTCCGCGGCGGGGATTCTCACGGCGGGGCTGCGGGAGAGCGTGCACTACGTCACCGCCGTGCTCGAGGGCCACCACAGCAGCAGCAGCAGCAGCAAAGGGGGCGTGGGCAGCGGTGCGCCGTCAGCCGCGTGCACGCTGCACGAGAGCTGGCCGGTGGCGGAGGCCCTCGCACGGCTGCCGCTCGAGTGCGTGACGCGGGCGCTGGCGCACGAGGCGTTGCGGTCTGCGTCGCCGGCTACGGTGAAGGGCGCGCGTCCAGCGGCCGCGGCAGCGGCGCCGATGTCGGACTGGTGGTGGCTGGTCATGCGCTCCAGCTCCCTCGTCGCCGCGGTGAACCCCGCGCACGCCGACGCGGCGCAGGCGGCCGCGCTGTCCGTCCTCGACGCCGCCCCCGCCACGGCGCTGTTCGCAGATGGCTGTACCGAGGCGGAGGCCGTCCACGTCGTGGCGCAGGCGCTGCTGCTGTGCTCGCCGACGCTGATGCCGACGTGCGTGCTGGAGCTGCTGCGGTGCCGGTGTGCGCGGAGTACATCGGCAACCCCCGAGCCGGCCCCCACGCAGGCGCAGCGGCTGCGCGGCGCCGTGGCAGAGGCGCTCACGATACTCGGGTCGAGCTGCGGGGCCGACGACGAGGGGGCCGACGGGAAAGCGGCGACGGCGGCCCTCTTCGCGACCGTGTGCATGAACGGCGCGCACTGGACGCACGCGGTGTACTACGCCAACCTTCTCGGTCACCTGCGCCAGCTCGCGGGGGACGGCAGCGAGGACGGTGAAGACGGCGACGCAGAAGCCTGTGAGACGCCGCCACCCGCCGTGCGGACGGTCGCGGCAGAGTGCGTGCGCCAGGCGGCGGAGTCGGCGGCCGAGGGGTCCGCTGCGGCGGTGTGCGAGGTCGCGGCACAGACGCTGGGCGTGCTGCTCGGCTCCGTCGTCGACGTCCCGGCGGCGTCGCGGACGCGCATGGCGACGGCCGTGGCGCAGAGCATGAGCAAGCGCCAGCAGGCGATGCAGCAGCACAGGTCCCCGTCCACGCCGCCGCTGCAGCCACAGCACCCCCCTCGCGTCGACGCGGCACCGCACCGCCGCAGCGGCGTCGCGGACGACGACGTTTTCTTTTTGGAAGCGGCGCCGGCCGATGCGCTGCGGCACCGCCTCTACGCCGTGCAGTGGCGCGACGTCTACGGCGTCTTTGGGTATCCCACGCGCTACTTCTACAAGTCCGCCACCCACAGCAGCAGCAGCAGCAGCAGCAGCGCGGCCGGCGTGCAAGCGCCGCACTTCACGGCGGCGGAGCTCCCGATGCAGCTGCGCTACAGCACCGCTGCGTTGCCGAGGCAGCGTCGCGCGGACCCCAACGCCGCCGCCGCCGCCGAGCCACCAGGCGCCAGCGTCGTGAATGGACGACACGGACGCGTCAACGAGGTGCTGCTGACAGAGCAGCCGCCTCCTGCGGCGGCGGCGGCGGGCCCGCTGCCGCCCGTGATGGAGCTGGTGCCGGTGCCCAGTACGCCCATGAGCCCCCACCGCGGCTCCAAGAACGCGCGGTCATCGGACGCGGGGAGCAGAGGGGGTGCGTCAGCAACAGCCGCAGCAGCAGCAGCGGCACCCGGTGCACCGCCGCTGTCGTCGCCGCTCTCCATTCGCGCCGCCGTGGCGCGGGAGGAGGCGGACCTGCACCGCACGTACTTCGACGCATTTACAGCCGCGAGCGACGCGGGCGGGGTGCCGGGTGGCGGGAACGGCGTCGCGGCGGCTGGCAGCGGGCCGGCACCGGCGGGGGCGCACGGTGGCATGGACAACAACGACGCGCGCCTTCTACAGTTCCAGGCGCGGCTGCAGGCCCCGGCGGAGGACGCAGCCGCCGTGAGCGCCTCCGCGACGCGGCGGCGGCGGCAGGAGGCAGAGGAGCGGCAGCGCGTGCCGGGGCCCGCCGCCTTCGCGCCGTCGGCCACACGCCGCGCGGCTCCCTCGGGCGCTGCTGCGGGAACGAACGGCCCTGCCGGCAGCAACGGCAGTGCCGGAGCGGGGGCAGCAGCGGGAACAGCAGCATCGGGCGGTGCCCTGTACGGTGCCGTGCCCACGCAGCAAGAGTTCTTCCAGCGCTTCGCCGCCGAGGACTGAGGAAGCTGGCGCACAGGAAAAGGTGGCCTCTGTCCCTTCCCTTTCTCTCTCTCGTGGCGCCGTGGAGGCGCAGCGGGCCACTTGGGTCTCATGATCCCTCGTGCGTGAGTGTGTGTGTGTGTGTCTGTGTCCCTCTCCTCACCGCTCCCCCCCCCCCCTTCTCGCTCTTGGCTACATCGACATCGCGCGCACTGCCGTCGCCCTTTTTCTTCTTTTCTTTGCCACTTCTCACGCGGCAGCAACACCAAAACGGCAACACTCGCGGACATCTCCCCCTCTCGCACACACACACATACACACACACGCCACCCGGACCGGCCGCGGCGGCTGCAGCGGCATCCGAGTGGAGTGGCGGTGCGGTAGTGGCGCAGGGCAGCGCATGCTTCAACAGCCGCTGCATCAGGTGCCACACCGCAAGAGCTGTGACGCATTGAGGGACACGTCGTGCAGCGCACGCCGCGTCGCCGTCAACACGACTCTCACCTCACCTCACCTCACCTCTCCTCACTTTCTCTCTTCCTTGCTTCCCCTCTCTGCACGCACGTCCCACCACGCGCGCGCCCCTGCCCCTTCCCCTTCTCGCCATCTCGCCCTCCCCTAACACACACATGCACGACATGCGCTCACGTTCGAACCCAACGGCGGCAGCAGCAGCAGCAGAAGCAACGACAAGCAGGATCACACCTCCATCCATTTGTGTGGGTGCTGAGCAAGGACTGCATCGCCCAATACGCCGCCGCGCAGGTAGCACAACACCGATAAAGGGTTTTGTGTGTGTGTGTGTGTGTGNTGGCCGGGTTCCTTCTACTCTTTCTCGCCAAGCTCTTCTTCGCTGCCGCGCGCGGGGTGCCCGTCATGTCTGTCGTCGGCGTGTTCACCAAGGGCCGGGCGACGGGCCACGCGTCGGCCACCTCCGTGCTGCGCTACATCCCGCGAGCGCGGGTGCCGTGGCAGCCGAGTCAGTTCAAACGCGAGAACCTCGCCGAGGACGACATGGCGCAGGTGTGGGGCATGGGCCGCTACCGGACCGGCCCCGCCAACTACAACAGCGGCTACAGCACGAAGAAGACGCACACGCTGGAGGACAACACGATCAACATGATCCCCAAGCATGAGCTGGAGAAGTTCATGCCCGACATCTCGCTCGGCTCCAAGGCGCTCGTGACGCCCGTGTCGCTCATGAGCGCCCGCAACGGCCACCGCGTCACGCACGACCTCCTCCACTCATACGACCCGTACGTGGGCCGCCTGCAGAAGCCCGCCGTCGTCGACCACGACAACATCACCGTGGAGGACCCCAACCGGGTCGGCCTCAACGCGGCCACGCTGGGCTGCCGCAGCCGCATCTACCGCTGGCTACGCCGCGGTCCCTTCTTCCAGGAGGACCACTACTTCCGCCGCTCCACGCGGCTGCTGCGGCACGGCCCGGTCCCGGTCGCGGCGCACGAGGCGGCGCTGATGCAGCGCATCGTGCGGCTTGCCCGCCGCGGCCACCTCAAGGCGGCGTGCGAGGAGTACCGCCGCATCACGTCGGTGCCCCCGGTTGAGGTGTACCGCGCGCTGACGGCGGCCTGCATCCCGGGCGCGAAGCTCGCCGACGCCGTGTCGATTCTCGAAGACGGAAACTCGCGCCTTTTCTACGTGGCGCGGGATGGGGAGGTGTTGCACAACGTGCTGCGCTGCGCCATCCGTGCGAGGCACCGCGTGCGGGTGATGTGGGTGTTCAACTTGATGGTCGGTCGCCACTACGAGAACGTCATTGTGCGGGCCGAGCTGGACGCGATCTGGCGGTACCGCATTGCCAGCCTCGCGCTCGAGTACCTGCTCGACCACAACGCGGGGGAGGAGGCCCGCGTCGTGTACGCGTACTTGGTGGACAACGCGCTGCTGGACTGCGATCTGCACGTGCGGCTGGGACAGGCCATGCAGCAGGCGCTGCAGGAGGGCAAGACGGTGCATGTGCAGCCCGAGGCGTACGCCGGAATGGCCCTCTCCCAGAACGTCGTGGCCGTTGCGCCGCAGGTGGCGGCAGCGGTGTACGCGCGATACGTGGCGGCGATGCACGAAGGCGCGGCCTGGACGGACGCGCGAGGGCTGCCGCTGACGGACCCCGTCAAGGCCGCCGCCGGCGCTGACGCGAATGGGGCGTCCGCGGTCGCGTGGCTGCACGCGGCCTTCCCCGACATTGACCCACTCGCGGTGCTGCGGCTCGCGCGCTTCCGGCGCAACACGCGCGACCTCATGGCCAAGGACCGTCCCGCGTACGTGCAGCGCGCCGCGCAGTGGGTGGAGCTGCTGAGCACCGCGCATCAGGCTCGCGAGGAGGTGCCGCTGACGTACCTGCGCAAGTCGCGCCCGTCCATGGCGAACCCGAACGTGCGGGTCGCGTGGCTGCCGGAGCGGCAGCGGGGGCACGCGCTGCTGGCCAGCGACGAAGGCTTCCACTTCGCCTACGCCGGCCCGCAGACCCGCTTCGTCGAGGAGACCTTCGCGTACGCGGAGAACACGCTGCAGAGCCGGTACCTGGCGCAGCAGCCACTGCACACCGAGGTAACGGCCGGTCTCGCACTCGGGGCCGCGGCGGTGACCGTGGCTGGTGAGCGGTCGCTGCGTTTCGCGCCTGCGCCCTCTGGCGCGCCGCCGCGGGTCCTGCACGCGTCGGTGCTGCGCGATGGCGCGCTGAGCCTGGGCGCCGGTGGAAGCAGCAGTGGCGCAACATCAACGTCAGCACCTGCGACGGCATCGCCGACCCGCACGAGCGGCGGCGGCGAGTCGATGGTGAAGTCACCGCCGTCCGCGCGCGGCTCTGAGGAGCCCTCCTTCTGATCTGGCCTGCCCGCCTGCCTGCCTCTGTGCGCCGTGGTTGCGGTCTCGAGAGATTGACCACGGCGTGTGTGTGGGTGTGTGGGTGTGTGGGTGGGTGTGTGGGTGTGTGTGTATGTGAGTGGGTTACGGCGCGGCGGGGTGGAGAATGTGCGGCAGTCCTGCTGTCTTGTCGAACTCAGCCTGACCCAAAACGGCGTGCACGTGTGGATGCGTGTGTGCTGATGTCTGTGTGTGTGTGTGGGTAGGTGGCGTTGCTGGGTGGACTCTGGTAGTGTTGGCGTGTGTATGCGGAGAGGGCGGTTGGCAGCCAAATGGGCACATGGGTCGGGGTGCACACATGCACACATACACGCACGCACGCCCATCATACCCCAGTCTGTGCGTCACAACGAAGTCACATCAACTGTGAAGGACCTCTTGAGTCTGTGGTGGTAGCGCGGCGGCGGCGGCTACGATGACCGTGAAGGCGGGAGGGTACAAGGCCGTGTCTAGGAGGGCGTGGAAGGGGGGAACGGCTGCGAGACCCTCGCGCAGCTGCAGAAGATACTCTGCGTGTTGCGGGCGAGAGAACCTCGTCCGCTCCTGTGTAAAGTGCCACCGTGTCCATCGTGAGGGGTCCGTGTGTGTGTGTGTGTGTGTGTGCCGTCTTGCACACGTCCTCGCATTAACCGTCACTTTGATGCCACTTGCATCGCCCCCTTTGCTTCCCCTGTTTCTTTCCCTCGCACGAATGCGCTGCGATGCACCACGGCACAGCCCCATTGTGAATCGCCTCAGCGTCAACGGGCGCACCCGCAACTGGTAGTGGCGCCGCTTGCTGAACTCACACAAGTCAGCATCCCGCACGAACACACGAACACACACACACAGATAGATAGATCGCGCACACCTGTCCTCGTAGAGACACCCGCTTCCCCGCTTCTTCGAATCCAAGCCAAGATAACAGCTGCAACGATGCTCAGCAGACACGGCACCCGGCTCGATATCGGGACGGCGGAGGACATCGCTGAGCTCAACGCCGCCGAGGTGGTGCTGCGGGCTTCGTACCGAGCTGCAGCCGCCGCAGCCGCCTCCCCAGTCGGCGCTGGGGCCGGCTGTGGCAGCGGTGGGGGTGGTGTTGCTGGGGCTGGCACGGGTGGCAGCGGCGGCTACCACACACGCCCCACTTACGGCGCCGCTTCCCCCTCCGCCGCTGGCACCGCGGCAGCACCCGCCTCGGCGAGCGGCGCCTCGGCGAGCTACTACTACGCTGCTGGACACGCGGGGGGGGTGCCCGGTGATGGGGGTGGCGCTGCGAGCCGCGGGGACGGGCCCATCCTCTTTGTGGGCAGTGGCGTCGCCGGAGGGGGGCCGTCACCGGCGCCGCCGCCGCCGCACGTGTTGCTGGGCCACGGGGGCCGTAGCGGCCCAGGCGGTGGGTCTGCAGCGGCGACCGCCAGTCCCGCCTCCACCGTCGGCACCACCACGGCAACGACCCCAGGCCCCGGCTACGCCCAGCGCGCGCTGTACCTCGGTGGCGCAACGCCTGGTGGGCGCAGCAGCAGCGGCGGCAGCAGCAGCCCGACACAGCACCGCGCAGCTGCGTCGCCGGCCGAGGGGCGGCCCCGCCTCGACGTGGGCAGCGCGGGACCGTCCACCTTCACTGCGGGTGCCGCGGCAACGTCCATGGGGGCCGGCAGCGGCGGCGGAGGGGGCCGCGTGAGCACAATGCGGGCCACCGCCGTGCCCTTCTACCGACCGCACTCCACGGCGGAGGGCACGGCGTTTCGCGCGAGCGGGGCCGCCCCCGCCGCGTCGCCGTACGCAGACCAGGCCGAGGTGGACGCAGAAGAGGTGGTGGCGGCCACTGCGCCTCTGCGCGGGCGGCCCTCTGTCCGCGGCTTCTTCACAGCCCCCGTGCCGGTGCGGCCCTCCGGCGGCGCGTCAGACACGATGGCCGCCAGCGCTGCAGCGGCTGCCGGTGGTCGACTTGCCCCGCCGCACCCACAGCCGCTACGTACGGCGCCCTTCGCGCACCACACGCCCTTCGACGCAGACCGACACGGCCGCAGCAGCGGCGGCGCGGTGGCCCGTGGTGGGGACGAAGAGGACGACGAGGAGGAGACACGGCCGAGCCGGGTGTCGGGACGCTACCACCTGCCCCGCCCCAATTCCTCGTGAGGGTGGCCACCTTAGGTGCACATGCCCTGCGTGCGGTGGGAGGCACGTTCACCAAGCTGGCCCGCCCTGTCACAGCACCCCTCCCCCCATTTCGCTATCCAGCCGCGCTCATGATGGTTTGAGTTGCCCCGCTGCCTGTTTTCAGCTCCTGCCCGGCCCTGCGACAGCGGCAGCTGGGTTGAGTCGCCGCTGCCGTTTCGCGTCCTGAAAGGAGAACTCGAAGCGGAAACGAATTAGGGAAACTAGCTAAGACGCTATCGAGTGCCGTGGATGCAAGGGCAAGATGTGTCAGCTGCCAGCACCTGCGTCTGCGTATGTGCTTGTGTGTGTGTGTATGTGTGTGTGTGTGTCGCGTAAAGGCGTACTGACTCGACGCACCGCCGCTCTCTTTTAGAGAGGCCCTTCACGCACAACATCAAAGAAGTGGTCATCCGAGCAACAAGAAGACGTGCTGTCGGCACGCAGCGGAGGTCTCCGTTTTCGCGTCCCCACTCCGCGTCTCCCAGAAGGCCCGAACTCCGGCAGTGGCACGCCGCGCGCGCACCAGCGGGAGGACTGCGCCGCCGCCTCTCACCACCCGTGCAGCCCCGCACGGCGCACGTGTGCACCGGCCCGCCCACACACACACGCATCAATGCACGTCCTCTCCTCCCCTCCCTCTCTCCACTCGCGCCTGCGCCTCACACCCCCCTCTCCTCCCTCCTCCATGCGCAGTCACACGACACCCATCCCGCTCCCACCAACTCTCACCCGCCCACGGCTCCGCCGCCCTCCCCTCGCTCCCCCCGCCCCAACGCTGCACCGCCCAGCCGGCGCCCTTCCGGAGGCCAGCCACCGCCAATGAACAAGAGGCTCCTCCGCCGGTCGTGGAGGGCATCGGTTGCCCGCGTCAACACACGGAAGGGCCACGTCATATTTTTCGTGCTGCTGATAGTCTTCTCCGTCACTTGCGTGACAAGGACCCGCCGTGGCACGGCCCCGACGGAAGAGCCGCACCTCGGCGATGTCAGCAAGAGGATGCAGCTGGTCAGGCCGCCGTCCGCGTACCCGCACCTCGACGATCTCGACCCGCTGCCGCCACGCGTCGGTGAGAGCTTCATCACGTACGGCGCCTTCCTCGACTGTCTCGCCGCACGTCTGCGCGTGGACCGGCACAAGAAACGCGAGCTGCCCATCCGCAACAGCGAGCCCCACTTCCCGTACATGATGTCATCCATCAC
>JASAOO010003072.1:0-20351 GCA_030849075.1 Zelonia costaricensis | reverse complement strand
CGTTTGATTTTAGAAGAAGATGACAGAGATGAGAGGAAGCCGGTGCGTGTTTGCCTATGTGCGTGGGATGGTGGGGCAGGGGGGGGGCGGTCACTCGTGTTTGTTGTCGTTTCGTTGCACTGCGCTTCCTCCTCCACCCCCGGTGACACCGCGTGGCACAGCGTTGGAACCTCCCCCTTCCGCCTGCGCGCAGCGAAGGTTTCGCCGAGAAGGACACACCGAGCACCCGCGGCCCCCCCCCCCGCTTCCTCCTTCTCCCCTCATCTCGATTGCACCTTCACCCATTTGCTCTTCTGTTTTCGCTCTTCTCGTTCCTGTACGCCCGTGCGCCCCCCCCCCGCCGAGCCGCACTCGACTTCGGTGCAACACGTGCAAAACGCCATCAAACAAACCGAACGGACATCGCGAATGTGGGATGAGCGGAGTCAGCGTTGGTGTCCGGCGCGTCAAGTGGCGGCACAAGCACAGTGCGAATACCGCGACACAAGCAGCGAGCGCTCGTATTGCGGTGTGCGCATCCTCTTGCGCGAGTGCACACGTGTCACCGAGTGTGACGCTGCTGTAGCCTTGAAGGGCTGCCATTCTTCCGCCCGCTGCCGTGGCGGACTCGCCGTGTGCGACGGCGTTTGCTTTGTTCAGCCACTGCGGAACGCACGCGTGCAAAGATGCACCCCACCCCCCTTCACCAGGGAGGATCGACTGCACCCCGCTCTGCCACTGCGCCAACCCCTCCCTCCCTCCCCCCTCCCCCCTCCCCCCTCCCCTTTCCTCGTCATGTGTCGGCGCTGCACTTGCTCCCATTGGGCGCCGGTGCGGGGGGTGCACAAAGGTTCCCCATTGTTCAACCTCTTCTGCATCTCCAACACACCGCCCTCGCTTGTTTTTACCGCGTGCACGGAAGCACACACACACACAGACAGACAACCTCACTCACTACACACGCACTCGAGGACGTAAAGCACCTAACGCACTCCCTGTCCCTTTCCCTCCCCTTCCCCCTCCCCCCTCCGCCACCCGTCGTTCATACCCACCCCAAGTTGCGTGTGGCATCTGCGGGCACGTGCGAGCACCTGCATACACCGCCGAGTAGTACCGCGCTGACTCCCGACGCTTTACGCGATTCTCCGCCCGGCAGCACGTGCCATCCATTTCGTTGTTTGATCTTCGCGTCCCACCCCATACCACCTGGTAGCGTGCCCATCGGAACCGTCGGTGGCAGCTGGTCATCCGCCTTCTTCTGCTGCAACAACAGCAACAAAAAACTGCATTCAGACACACAGACACACACACACACACACACACACACAGACTCACCGACCAGAGCTCGCGCGATGCTATCCGAGGACGATCAGAAGCGGCAGCTGTACAACCGCCAGGAGTACGTGGTGGGCTCGGAGGCGCAGGCCAAGTACGGCTCCACCAACGTGCTCGTTGTCGGCGCCACCGGCCTAGGCGCAGAGGTCATCAAGAATGTCGTCCTCACCGGTGTGCGCAGCGTGAAGGTGCTCGACGACGCGGCGATCACGATCGAGGACCTCGGCACGAACTTCTTCCTTCGCCCCGCGGATGTCGGCAAGCCGCGCGGTGCGACCGTTGCCCAGGCAGCCAAGGAGCTGAACCGCTTCGTCGACGTCTCCGCCGTCACGGGCGACCCGCTGTCGCACATCCCCGCCGCGCACGTCGTCATCTACACGAACGCCTTCACGACAACCTTGACGGCCGCCAACGAGGTGGCGCGGCAGCACGGCGTGAAGTTCGTGAGCTGCGAGAGCCGCGGCGTGTGCGGCTGCATTTTTGTTGACGGCGGCGAGTCGCTGGACGTTGTGGACACGGACGGCGAGGACACCGTCACGTGCGTCGTGACGGCGCTGTCGGCGGACGGGCTCGTGACGCTGCACGAGGACAAGAACCATGAGTGCGAGGCGGGCAGCCGGATCTACTTCACGGGGCTCGGCGCCGTGCCAGCGGCGAACACGACGGACCCGGCAACGCCGTCGACGTGGAAGCTCTTCGAGGTGGCCGAGGTCATCTCGCCGCACATCATGCGGCTCAAGGGGGTGGCGGAGCTGGTGGCCGCCAACGGCGGCGGTAGCAGCGCCGCCATCGACGTGGGCACGAGTGCCTACCTGCACACGACAAAGAAGGGCCGCAAGGAGCACTACAGAACGCTGGCCGAGAGCCTGCGCGAGCCGGAGTTCCTCATGATCTTCGACAAGGAGGACAAGTACGCGGCCGCAACGACGCTGCACGCCATGTTCAGCGCCGTGGCCCGCCACGGACACGCGCCGACGACCTCTGCTGAGGTCGAGGCGGTGGTGAAGGCGGCGCAGGAGCGCAGCCCCGACGCCGAGGCCGCCGTGATGCGCACGCTGCTGCCGGTCTTCCGCGGCGACCTCAACCCCATGGCGTGCTTCATCGGCGGCATGGCGGCGCAGGAGGTGCTGAAGGTGTGCAGCGGCAAGTTCACCCCGCTGCACCAGTGGATGTACTACGACGCACGTGAGGTGCTGCAAGCCTGGCAGTACGGCGCCAAGAGCGTCCCCGCGGCGGGCGCGGCTGCGGCGCCGGTGTTCCCGGACGCGGCCGCGACGCCGGCGCCGTCGCGCTTCGCGGGGCAGGAGGCGGTGCTGGGCCACGCCTTCCAGCAGTATGTGCGCCAGCAGAAGACCTTCATCGTCGGCGCTGGCGCGCTGGGCTGCGAGCTCATCAAGAACGTCGCCCTGATGGGCCTCGGTGAGGTGTCCATCACGGACATGGACACGATCGAGATGAGCAACTTGTCGCGGCAGTTTCTCTTCCGCAATCACCACATCGGTCGGCCCAAGTCGGTCGTCGCCGCCGAGGCGGCGGGGCACATCAACGGGGACATGAAGGTGACGCCGTACGAGGCGAAGATGGCTCCTGAGACGGAGGCAACGTTCAACGAGCATTTCTGGGCCGACCAGTCGGTCGTGCTCAACGCGCTGGACAACGTCATGAGCCGCAAGTACGTGGATGGACGCTGCCTCTTCTACCAGAAGCCGCTGATCGAGAGCGGTACGCTGGGCACGAAGTGCAACATGCAGCCCGTCATTCCGTTTGTGACGGAGAGCTACAGCAGCAGCTACGACCCTCCGGAGAAGGGCATCCCGCTCTGCACGCTCAAGAACTTCCCGAACGCGATTGAGCACACCATTCAGTGGGCACGCGACCTCTTCCACCTCCTCTTCGTTGGCGTGCCGGCAGATGTGAACCAGTACCTCGACGACCCCGCCGCCTTCGCCAACAACTTGCGCAACGACCCGGCAGCGGCTGACGCGGTGGTGAAGAACGTGAACGACGCGCTCAGTCGGTGGCCGCGCAGCGAGCAGGACTGCGTGCGGCTGGCACGGCTGCTGTACCAGGAGCACTTCAACGACGGCTTTCGCCAGCTCCTGCACAACATCCCACTCGACAAGCGCAATGAGGACGGCCAGCTCTTCTGGAGCGGTGCCAAGAAGCCGCCGACGCCGCAGGAGTTCGACGCTACGGCGGAGCAGGACGCAGCGTTCGTGTACCACTGCGCCTGCCTCTTCGCCAAGGTGTACCAGCTTCCGCCCTTCTCGCTCTCCAAGGCGGAGACGGCGCGGCTGGCGGCCGCCGTCGCCGTGCCCGACTTTACGCCGCGCCACGCCGTGTTCGCGACCTCGGAGAAGCAGACCTCGCAACAGACCTCGTCGCCGAGCGGACTGACCGCCGAGCAGCTGCCGCCCGCCTCGCACTTCGCGGCGCAGCGCATGCGCGCCGAGGAGTTCGACAAGGACGACAGCACGAACCACCACATTCAGTTCATCACGTACTGCTCCAACATGCGGGCCCGGGCGTACAGCATCCCTGTGGCGGACTTCAACCAAACGAAGCGCATTGCCGGCAACATCATCCCCGCCATGGTGACCACGACCTCGCTCGTGACCGGGCTGGTTGGCTTTGAGATGCTCAAGTACCTCCTGATCCAGTTCCACCACCACCAGGCCACCAGCGCAGCGGGCGGCACGAGCAGCAACGTCTACCTCGCGGCGGACGAGGAGCCGGAGAAGCTCGTCACACTCTTCCGCAGTGCCTTTGTGAACATCGCCCTCCCCTTCATCGCCTTCTCGGACCCGATCGTGGCGCAGAGCCGCAGCTACGCCCTGCCAAGCGGCAAGAAGCTGCGCTGGGGCATCTGGGACCGCCTCGACGTCGCTGAGGGCCGCGACATGCCGGTCAAGGAGCTGGTGCAGCTTCTGCACGAGCGCTACGAGCTGGAGGTGTTCATGATCGCGCTGACCAACGGAAAGATGATCTACACGGAGTTTGGCGGCAAGGCGAAGGACAAGGAGAAGAAGGTCTCTGAGGTGGCGCAGGAGAAGGGCGAGAAGCTGCAGGCCGGCATCGACTACTTTGACCTCGTCGTGACGGGCATGATCGGTGATGACGAGGACGTCGATGTGCCCATCATCCGCTACCGCTACCGCTACTGACCCCCTCCCCCCCCTTCCTCCTTTTTGCTAGAGTAAGAGAAGGTGCAGAGCTGGGTGGAGCACGTACCGGCACCCGAGACACACGGAAACATCTCCGTTGCACGTGGTGGTGGCTGCCGTTGCGCCCCTGCAGAAATGCTCACTGCGTGGGTGTTGGTGCTTTCGTATTATGTGTGTGTGTTTGTGTCGGATGCCGCGTCGTGCTGGCGAGGGCGCCGCCTGCGAGGGCACGACGTGCGGAAGGGAGGGAGAAGAGGAAGAGGAAGTGGAAGGGGAGCTGCGCGCAGGTGTGTGATCGCCGTGCAGAATAGACGAGTGTGCCTTCCTCCCCCCTTCCCCTGGCTTCTGCGGTAGCTGTCCCTCTTCTCTATTTATTAAGGAGGACACACGTGTGCGCTTCGGTGCCGTGCGTTGCGCGCTGTCGAGACCTTCCGTGCCGTCTAGGAAGCTCCGCCTGGTGAACTCTCGAGCCTCCTGTTTCCCCCTTCTCTTTTTTGCGTGTTTGTCTTCAGGCGATCAAGGGTGTTCGCAGCAGTGGCAACAATACGAGGTGATGCTGCACACCGGACTGGGCTCTCGTGTTGAGAAAAAAGGCGAGAAAACTCAGAAGACTCATCACCACCCGGCCCTTCCCCCCCTTCCTCCCTCCCCTCCTTCTCTCAAGCAGACGCTTGTCGAAGGTGCCAACAGTTGTATGTGCGCTGTGAAAACTGTGAGAGAGGTTCTGCCACGGTGCTGCGAACGTCACCGTCGTCTCGCTGCCACTCCTTCGTGTCCTCCGGATGCGAGGCTACGCAAACGCCCTCTTCGGTGCGACGTGTTGACTTTCTGACTACCTGCGTCGTGTGTGGAGCCGAGCACAGGCAAATTTAACGTGGTCCACGCTCTACCACAGCGTCCGATGCACTCTCTCCATCTCTCCCCCTCTCCTCCCCTAATCCTCTTCTCCCTGCCACACGACGCATCAGCGCCTTCTCGCACAAGAAGCGTGAGGAGCATCATCACTAACCAGTGCCCTTTGATCTAATTGTTTGTTTCGTCTTCTCCCTTGCCCCGCTCCCTCAGCCGTTGTCGCGCTGCTCGGTTTCTATTCTCTCTGACTCTCTCTCTCCCACACAACCCCGCTTCCCCTCCCCCTTTCCTCCTCCTCCCCCCCCCTCCTCACGTCTTCATTCTTCCACACACTCATGACGCTCCTTTCTCGCTTCAACTACTACGTGGACCGGAGCTGCAGTGTTTCCGTGGTGGGCGCCGTGGCCCTCGTCAACCTGTACACGCTGCAGTACTTCCCCTCCACCGTGGTCGTGCCCTTCTTGACAAGCTGCACCTGTGTGACGGCGGCGCTGAGCAAGGGCTTGAAGCGGGTCGTGAACCAGTCACGGCCCGCGGGGGCGCCGAAGCTGAGTCCCGGCATGCCCAGCAACCACGCCACGAGCCTCGCCTTTCTCTGCGTCGTTACTGTGTACGGGCTGCAGCGCTACACGTCTGCTGCCGAGCTCCGTAGTAGCACGGGCATCGGCGGCACCGGGCAGTCTTTCATCGCCACCCCGCCGCTGCCCGCGCTGCCGCCATCGTACGTGCCCCCGCTGCAGTGCCTGGCGCTGTTTTACAGCCTCTACGCGACGGCCCTGCGCGTCGTGCAGGGGCATCACACCGTCGCCCAGGTGGCGGTTGGTTACGCGTTCGGCGCCTGCTGCGCGTCGCTGTGTCTGGTCGGCAACTACTACGGCTACACGGGGGTGCACTGCGGTGGCCGGGTGGACGACATATCGGCTCTCGCGAAGGTTGCGGTAACGGCCGGCAGCGTCGGCATTTCGCTCTTGGCGATGCGCGCCATCGTCCGGGGCGCGCGCGCGCCGCACGGCAAGCTGGCAAAGATCGCCGCGCCCCAATCACCGGGGATGGCGTCGCGATGAGCTCGCATCTGGTCCTGCTGCGTCCGACACTGCACGTGCAAACTTGCGAACACTACAGCGCAAACAGCAAGGAGCTAATCTGTTTTTTTGTTGTTGTGTGCATAGGTGTATGTGTGCATGTGTCTCTTTGCCGACAGCGCAGCCCTCAAGGCCTTCTCCGCCCCCCCCCCATCCCCTTACCCAAGTCTCACTCCGATCCCGGTGCACGGCTGCGACGGTTCGGTCCGCCTGTTCTCCCTGTGTCTGCGCACAGGCGAACTGAATACGGTGGCACCCCGGGCGACACACGGTCGCTCGCCTCCGCCCCGCACCTTTCCTGTGCCTTGAACTGCGCCTCCCATCAATTCTCCTCGTGCTCTTCCCATCTCTTCCACACACACACATACAAGTCCGTGGTCGCCCGAGCACTGGACATAGCCTCGCCCTACCCGTCACTAACTGCAGTCACACGCAACGGCATCAACTCCGCACGCCCGGCACCCCCCACTTTTGCGAACGTCAGCGAAAAAAGTGGCGTAGGAGGCAAGTTTGCAACCCCGTTCATACCCGTCTTCTCCCCTCCTCGGCACTCACTGAGTTTGCGGCAGCCCTTCAACATCCATTCTTCTCCACCTGCCCGTCTCTTCCCTTTCGTGTCCTTCCCTGTTTCCCCGTCTTGCTACACTGTGTCTTCTCCTCCCGCCCCGCCCTCCCCCCCCCCTCCCAACCGGACGTCGAGCACCGTGTTCACTGTGAAAGCACGCTAATCCCCCTCCACCCTTCCGCTCTTTCCCCGCTCCGGTTTTTTTTTCCCCACACGCCTTCACGTGCGGCCGCTCACACCCCGCGCGACCCTCTCGCGCACGTGGCACCGACGTGAAGGAAGACTCGCTCTCTGCCACTCCTCCTCGTCCTCTTTTTCTCTCTCTCCCTCGCTTTCCCTCCCTTTCCGTCTTTGCGTGTGTTCACGCGTGTCTGTATCTTCGCGCTGCGTCTTGTTGCACCATTTTTTTTTTTTTTTTGGCTTGGTGCTGACGCAGTTCGAACTCTGACCTCCGTTTTGTGTCTAGTGTCCCCCTCTCTTCCGAGTTCTTTGCTTTTTTTCCTTCCGACTCTTTTGGGTGTTGCTTTACGGTTTTCAGACTTCACCCACCCGTACGCACGCGTTCTGGTGCGCCTTATTGCTCAGCTGTCGCTCGCCTGCCCACCCACCCCCGGCTTTAGGCAGCTCCGACTGCCTAGAGCTGCGTGAGACGTGAGTTTTCAGCCACTTTTGCCGTCTGCGCAGACGCCTGTTCACGTTCTTCTTTTTCTTGCTTTTCTGTTTGTTCTCCGCCCTCACGTGCACTGCAATCCCCCTCCCCTCTTTATCTCTCTCTTCTCGCCTCCACCCACGATCGCTTATCTCGTTTCCACCTCGGCGCTTGCTTGCTTTCCGTGTTTCCCTTTTCCTTCTCTGTTTGCTTCAAGGTCCGCGTGTCTCTGTGTGTGTGTGTGTGTGACATCTACGTAGTCCGCCCCTCCTCGCCGTTTCTCCTCTGCTTCAGCCTCACACTGCCACGCACAGAGCCTGCTGGTGAGTTCCCCAACGCAATTCTCATACACACACTCACACACAAACACACACAGAGATACACCAAAACACATATATAGCGACGGAGACGCACCCAAGATTCGACAACACGATATCAACTCGCGCAAGTAGCTCGAAGAGAAAGCGGCTCGCGCGCCAGCTCATACGCCGGCCCGAGAAACTGTCCCTCCCCCGCCCCCCGCCCCCCCCCCCACACCTCCTCACACCCACCTTCAACTTCCCTGCTTCTGCTTGATCATCCTCTTCCACACGCTTCTGCGATTATCTCTTCCATATTTGCTCGGCTCGATTGTGCTCCCAGTTAAGTCCCCTACTTGGGTGTATCTCTAGTTCTGTATCAAGTGCGACTTTGTCCCTTTTTTGGCCTCTTTCTTGTGGATTCTTGCCTTACTTCTACCGCGCTGCGGACGGCTTCTCCAGACGAGGCATCAGCACTGCTGCCTCTTTGCTCTCTCTATATATCTATTGGACGCTTCCGTCAAACACTCGCCCCCCCCCAACTTTCCCTGACCAGTTGTCTCCCTCGAGCGCTAGACCTCTTGCGGTGCGGGTGTGTCAGTGTGCGTGTGTGTGTGTGTGCCCTGTGTCGCAGGTGCTGCCAAACTGCTTTCTCTTTCCTGTTGTTGTGACTGTCGTTCGATCTCCTCCCACACACCCCTTCCACGGTCTTGTCTGACTGTAATCGGGGTTGCTGTCTTTTCTTCGGTGTGTGTCTTCTGACATCGCGGCGTGTGTGTGTGTGTGTGTCCGTTTCGGTGCGTTCCTGCGCGCGCGAGGCCGTTCCCGTGACTTCAGGTGGGTTTGCCCCACCACCTTTTTTTTTGTTTTTTTCTTGAATTACCTTTCCACAGGTTTCTCACGTCGCCCCCACCCTTCTTACCCACCGCTCCTCTATAGCGTGTGGCACGGGTGCGTGTGGTCGCCGGTGTGTGCCGTTACCAGTCGTCTCTGTCTGCGACATTTATCTCACAGTGTGTGCGTGTGTGTGCGTAATTCTTTTTTCCTGTTCCTTTGTCAAACGCGCCACACTCCACTGATCCCCTCTCCCCCTATCTTTCTCTTCCCACAGCCTACCCCCTCCCCCCCTCCCCCTCCCACTCCTCCCTTCTCTCCCCGCACTTCTTCTAGAAACAACAAAAACGGTTCTTCGTTGAGTCGGTGTTGCTCTTCTCGCTCTCTGCACTCCTGCTCTTCTCCGGGTCTCCGACGACGCCGTCACTGCCACCACCCCCGCCGTCGCGAGGCTCAGCACGGCACACGCCGACACTACATGTTCGGGCCAGTGCACTCCCCCTACGGCATGCCCAGCACCAATTCCCCATCGGCGGACACCGAGGAGTTCCGCTTGGCCGACGCCGTGGCGTCGGCCCCGTCCACCGGTGTGCACGACTCAGGACAGCGCAGCAGCGCACCCACCAGCACCCTTCTCGTCCCCGCTGCGGAGGCCGCAGAGCTCGGCGACATGTCACCGGTTCCGCTGCAGCCGCACACCCCATCAGGCGCACCACCACCCCACGAGCACCGACCCGCCAAGCACACGACTCCCTCTGCGACCGCACCCTCTCCACCCTCCCTGCCGGCGCGGCCGACGAGCTTTGCCAGCGGGAACGAAGACGGTGTGCGCGGTGACGTTGCCGTCCCATCAGCGGCAGCGGCGGCGCCGGTGCACCGCAGCAGCAGCAGCGCCGTCCTCGCGTTGCACTTCGAGGGCGCAGCTGAGATGACCGACGCGCCTTGCCGCGACTCAGGGCCGCCGCTGCAGCCCTCCGCCAGCGCGGCAACGGTGCCCCCACCGTCGAGCGGCGACCACGGCGAGGACGTCAACAGCGGGTGCAGCAGCGGCTCCGTATTTGCGCCTGCCGGTGCGGGCGATGACAGAGACGCGCGTGCGCCGACGCACAAGCGCGATGACGGCGAAGACGAGGAGGCGAAGGCGCTGTCGTCGGCCTACAGCCGGGCCACGGCTGCCCCCGCCGGCACACCCGCGCGCCGCAGCGTTGGCTTCATCATCCCGCACGACGACGACGCATACGTAAAGTCACCGCTGTGCAGCACGGACTTCTCCCGCTCCGGCGTGGGGCACGAGGCCTCTGCGAGCGGCTTCTCCGACCCGCCCGCCTCTGTGCTTAACACCAGCCACGGCACCACGGCCCCGCTTTCGGAGGCAGGGCAGTCGCCGCAGTCGATCGGCACCACCGCCGAAGGTACGTACTCGTCTGTGCTCTTCAGCGCCACAGCTCCCGCGACAGGGCTCATATCGCCGAACATGCGAGATGCTGTGGCCCCGTCGGAGCCGCCACCGCAGAGCCGCATGGAGGCGCTGCGGCAGCGCATGAACTACTTCCAAGGTCTCTCCATCCAGCGCCCCCACCACCTCAGCGACGAGTTGGCCGGTCACGGGAGCCCGATGGCGGCTGCCGCAGCAGCGGCCAAACCGGCAGAGGACGAGGGCGATCGCGATGCGGACGTGTCACCGCTGCAGATCCGCCTGGTGGACAGCGCAGCCACGCGGCACCTACACACCGAAAGCGGAGGCGGCGGCGTGGCGCTCCTGACGCCGCTCTACGAGCGCGCCAAGCAGGCGCTGTTGACGCCCGGGCCTCGCCTGCCGACGCCGCAGCTTCGACGCGCGCACAGCCGCGGCAACAGTGACGTGGCAGCCGCGGGTACGTCCTCCGTGCCTCCGCTCTCGGCGCGAGACCGCCTCAGCTCGTGGGTCACGCCGCTGCTGCGCACCCCGCGCCTTCGCCGGCAACCCTCGGGCGACACAAACTCGCCGCTGGTGGTCGACCGCAGCGTGCTGGAGGAGCCGCCCCGCTCGCCGGCCACCTTCGACGCCCGCCTGCGCGAGATCAAGGAGGCGGAGACGTCGCTCAGCACGCACATGGTGTGGCAAGCCCGCGGCTCCGACGGCCGCGCCTTCTTGTCGCCGCGCTTCCTGCTTGTCCCGCTGCACGACTACGTGTGCATCCACTGGTACGACCGCACGGAGGAGGTGTTCGAGACAGACCACACCTACCTCCGCGTCGTGCCAGGTGGGCGGCACAGCTGCTACAACACCAACCTCATCGAAGAGGGCGAGGCGCCGGATCAGGGGCTGGGCGGCGGCGGCGACGCGGCGCAGCGCAGGGCGTCGGCGAGTGCGTCGCACACGGCGGCAAGCTTCCCCTTCACCCCTCTGCCGCTCAGCGACGCGCTAGCGCAGCAGACGGCGGACGACACCAAGGAGAAGAACAACGAGGAGCACGTATTCGTGAACGACCCCGCCGACGTGCAGCTGCGGTTGTCCGTGCATGCATCACCGCTGCATCGGCGCATGTTGACGGCGGGCTCTCCTAGGTTTGACCCGACCCACTTTCGCGGCCTCAGCGACTCCAGCGCGGCTGTCACGCCGCGGATGCGCAACTCGAACCACCGCGTTGTGCGCACCGCGTCAGAGGTGGTGCTGCCGGCGGCGCCGGAGGACGGCATGCACGACGGCGCCGCCGCCGATGACGCACGCCTGCACGACCGCGTGGCCATTGCCGCGGCCGGCTCCACCTACCCCATGCCCGCCTCCCGGCAGCCGCTGACCCCTGGCGGGTCCGGTCAGCTGGGCAGGGCGTCGCGGCAGTCGAGCTCCTGGATGCTGCAGCGCGCCGAGACGCGGGTCTCGCTTGGCGACAACTGCCACACCTTCACGGCGCAGTTTTCGAGGCCGGGCGACTACTACTTTGTGTTGTCGCGGCACAAGCGGACGATGCGGCTGCACGTGCAGGTGTACACACAGAAGTCCCTCGTCGCCTGGCGCTCGATTCTCGCGCTGGTTGCGGCCTTCCTTGTTGTCGCGCTCATCGTCGTGGTGGTGCTGGTGCTGGCGTACTGGATGCACCACAGCACGTACATCTTCAGCGAGGACAGCGCGGCCAGCTACACGCAGTACCTGGCCTTTCTCGACATCCACGAAGTCATCACGCTGCGGCTGTTCCCGTGGCTGGCGGTCGGCGTGTTGATCCTCTTGCTTGTCCTGCTGGCCGGCATCGGGTGGTCGGTGTACCGCTGCTTCTTCCCGGCCAGGGCCGGCGCCTACACCCGCGGCGTCCACCCCCGCCACCGCCACATCATCGGCCTCTGCACGGTGGGGCTGACGTTTGGGATCGTCGTGCTGATGTTTGTGGCGTTTGGGCTGGAGCTAAACGTGGCTGACGGCGTGGACAACTTTGCGCAGGCCGTGGCAGGGGCTGTCATATCAAACCTGAACATGTTCTCGACGGCGGCCTTGCAGGTGAACTGGCTTGTGGAGGAGGCCAAGACGGTGCTGCCGAACGTGACGCTGCCCACAGACAAGATCGAGTCGCTGACGGGGCAAGTGAGCAGCCTGCTGTCCACGATCCAGAAGTGGACCGTCTTCATTGAGGACATTGCCCAGGGGGCCTTCCGCGCGCTGCCGATTGTGCTCTTTCTCGCAATGCAGCTCGGCTTCTTCGCCGCCGCCTTGACGATTGGCGCGCTGGTGCTGCGCTTCCGCCACGCCGCGGTCGCGACGACCTGGATGCTGGCCGTCAGCGCGGGCTTCTTCGCGTGCGTCTGCGGCGTCCAGTTCTCCATCTCCACCGTCTTCAGCAAGGTGTACGTGAGCGCCGTGGTGCTGCGCGACGACCCGAGCAACTTCGGCAACAGCATCGGACTGGCCAACAACAGCTTCGTCTCGCAGCTCTTCTCCATGTGCACCATCACGCTCGAGGACGTGCAGGTGGTGTCCGAGGTGGTCAACAAGCTGCTCGTGGAGGTGAACAGCAGCCTCGACTCGAGCGGCCAGGCGGCCTTTGCGGAGATCTTCGGCTTCATCGAGGACATGGTGCCCACGACGATCGAGGCGCTGGCTAACTACACCACGTACATTGAACTGAACCTCCAGACGCTGCAGAACATCCTCGACAACGACGGCGCCGCCGTGAACAGTCTCCTCAAGAAGAACGCTGTGCCAATGCTGCAGGTGCTTGTCAGCGTCGTGCAGACAGTGAGCGGACTCGTCAACTGTCAAGTCCTGCGCGACATCGTGGCAGGGGCCATTCCCCTCTTTCAAGACTCGGTGCAGAGCTACAACAGCGCCGTCTTCGTGTTTCTGCTCATCATCTTCGGCGTCAGCGTGCTGCTCTTTGTGTCATCGATCGGCTCGACCCAAGCGGTGCGGCACCCGCGCCGATCATGGTGCTGCCTGCGCACGGGCCGCTGGTTTCGGTTCCGCTACAGCTACAAGGTGCACCAGGCCACCCTCATGCAAGGCAGCAAGGACGTCAAGCACGAGCAGACGATCCTGCAATGGCTCGTGCACCGCACGACCCCGTTCATGTACCAGCTGCACAGCGTCAAGCTCGTCTGCTACAGCTCCAGCACCCTGATGTTCTTCAACTCGATCCTGATGGTGCTGTTCAACGAGGTCTCGCGCTCCACGAAGAAGTCGAAGCTCATCCAGGCGCTCTCGTACCTCGGCTGTGCGCAGCTCTTCTTCCTGCTGTTCGCCTCGCTATTCCGTCGAGCGTGGATTCGCTGGCTCCTCCACGCGACGGCGTTGCTGTGCGCCGCGGCGTGCCTCGGCGTCGCCGTCGCGCAGGCCATCGTCGGGTACGTCTTCTTCGGGGAGTGCCTCGAGCACAAGCGCTACGACATGACTGGGCTGCAAGACGGCAGCCTGGTGGACATGACGTGCAGTGCGCGGTACACCGGCTTCAACCTCGAGACCGCCGTCTACGCCACGGTGTGGTTCCTGAACGGCATCACGCTGGTCGCCACGACGGCGATGCTTGTCCGGCACGAGCGTCACCTGCGCGCCTCCTTCGTGCTCCGGCCGTACGCCGGAGTGCTGCGCCGGTGCGAGGCGTTCGCGCCGTGGCTGCGGCACGTGTTTGCGGACCAGATGTACGTCAAGCGCATCTACACCGGGCTCATGATCGCCGTCATTGTGATCTTCCTCATCTGCTTTGCCGCGCTTGACATTGGGCAATGGAGCGTCATTCGGAATGTGGCGAACCCGACCTCGACGAACTCTGGTATTGTGCAGGTCATCAACCCGACGAAGAGGTGCAACGGCGACGCGGCATACTGCAAGCTGCGGGCCAACCAGATCATCTGGGCCTGCGCACACAACGCCCACAGCAGCCTGGAGGACGGCTTTGTGCTGCCGAACCACTATTACAACATCAGTCACCAGCTCTACGCCGGCATCCGCAGCTTCATGATCGACGTCTGGTACGACGTCGTCGACGCGAACGTGAGTGACGCCGTGGACGTGTACGTGTGCCACACCATCTGCGTCGCCGGCCGCCGCCCCTACCGCGCCATCGCGCAAGAGTTCAAGTCGTTCCTCGACGCCTACCCGGACCAGGTCATCATGATCATCTTCGAGCAGTACGTCAACAGCAGCGACCTCGGCCGCATATCTGACGAGGTGGGGCTCACGCAGTACGTCTGGTACAGCAGGCAGACGGCACCCAATTACAACCCCGACTACGTGTGGCCGACTCTGCAGGAGCTGATTGACACGAACCAGCGCGCCATGATGTACAACGACGTTGTCGCGGTTGCGGCGGAGAGCGAGGACTGCCCCGAGTGGCTCTACTACTCCTTCGACTTCCAGTACGAGAACTTCTACACCACAATGAACACGTCGGTGTGGGAGTGCGATATCCACCGAGGCTGGTGCACCGACCTCAGCACGGTGCAGCTCCCGAACAAGACAAAGACAGACTGCGAAGGGCGCTGCGGCGATAGCAGCGCGTCCTCGTCCTCGTCCTCCTCCTCCTCGTTCGACAATACGTCGCTGGTGCTGCAGGATGTGACCAACTGCACGAAGTTTGGCGCCCACCCGAGCTACGTCAACGGCAGCGACGGCTACAACGACGCCTACCGGACGAACCCGCCGAACGTTCGCAGCAAGATGAGCACGATGAACCACTTCATCACATCGGGTACAGGGTCGCCCGTGTCGGCAACCCAGGCGAACCAGCCGACCTCGATTCAGACGATGACGTGGAACTGCTCGCAGCGCTGGAACGCGTTGGTGAACATTCTGGCCTTTGACTACTGGACGATCGCGACCCCGCTGGCTACGATCGAGGCCATGAACCAGAACATCGCCAAGTACGGGCAGCAGTACAACTTCGAGGACGCGTGGTCGAAGATGCTCTTCGGCACCAGCACCCCACCGGAGTGAGGGAGAGGCGGGGGGGGGGCACGGCAAGCTTTGCGTGTTGTGTTGATGTTGTTGCTCGTGTCGTTGTAGTTGTGACAGTGCACGTGGGCACTCCAGCCTGCGCCGTCCAGTGTTTTGATGCGCGATTGTGGCAGCTGCTTCAGCGCTGCTTGACGAATGTAGTTTTCTGCCCTTCCCCTATTAGCGGATCGGAGCAGTGGACGCAGGCACAGAAGTGCTACGTGACGCGTCGTGCACCTCCGCCGTGCCCCGTCCCTTCTCCCGTTCTCGCACCCTTCCCCCCCCCCCCCTCCTTTGATCCTCCCCCCTCCCCCCCCCCCGCTGTGTATCTCCCACTCCTCCGAGGCCGAAATGAAGTCAGATTTAGAAGAAACGAAAAGAGAATGGAGGCGCGCAAGAATCGAGGTGGCACGCATGCAGAGCAGAAGAGAGGTGCTGCGCCTACACACGTTGTGGCCACCACGATGGCGCCTCGACTTCCTCTGTCACCCGTTCTCGTGGGAGTCACATGTGCTCTTCTCCGTGGAAATGCGTGAGTAAGGAGGCGCGCGTGCGCGTAGTCGCTGTGGACGCGTTTCCCTTCCTTGCACCTGCTTCCCTCGCCAATCTTCTCGGCTCCCGCACCTCTCATCTCCTCCCTTTTCTCTGACGCCTGGGCTTTGGCTGTTGTTGTTGTTGTTGTTGTTGTTGTGTGTGTGTTTGTGTGTGTGTGTGTCAATGCATGTCAACGCAGGGGGACTGACTCTTTCTCCTCTGCCTCTTCCATCGGCATAGACCTCACTGCCGCAGCATGGCAGCGGTGTGCCGAGCCTTACTCCGCCGCACGGCGGCGCTGCGCTGCACCTTTCAGCCCAACCTGACCTCGCTGACGAACCAGGTGAACCGCAACGAGCACTTCGTTAAGTTCGGCAACAAGAACACTCCAAAGGGGGTGCCGCGGGTGTCGCGGCGCGATGTGCGCCCCATCTCCATCCTCCACGAAACCCCACACCTGCTCGTTGCCGGCCGCAACTACGCCAACGGCTTCGCGGGCAACCAGTTCCTGCTCGTGCAGAAGGAAAAGAAGGAGTGCATCTTTGTGGATGCGGCGGACGACTGGCCCGACGACTGGGTGTCCTTCATCGCCAGCTCCGGCCTGCGCCCGACGCACTTCTTCCTCACCCACTGCCACGTCGACTGCATCGTCAACCTCAACGCCTTTCTCGCCGTCATGGAGCAACACTTCCGCGTGCGCATGGGGCTCATGTGGTGCCCGGCGGAGCAGCCGTGGGTGGACGCCTTCCCGCGCGCCTGCGAGCGCTACGGCCGGCTCGAGGAGATGCGGCAGCCGCTCCCGCTGCTGAAGAACAGCCTGTACACCCACTACACCTACGCCCACGACCTCGTGCGGCGGCAGCAAGCACTGGACAGCGCCGCGGCCCGCGCCGCCGGAGAAGACGGCAACGAAAGCGGGGGTGATGCACCCGCGCTGCCGCCCCAGCTGGTGCGCAGCAGCGACGTGCTCCTCTCCTGCGCCACGAACCGGTCCACCTCATTCCACGAGTTCGGGCCCCACTCGCTGCTGCACTACGTCTTCACACCAGGGCACTCGCCGGGGCACATGATGCTGTCCCTCCCGCGCGAGCGACTCCTCTTCACCGGGGACCTCCTCTTCTACAACAGCGTCGGCCGCGTCGACCTGCCGTGGGGCACGGGCGAGCGGCTGGCAGAGAGCCTGCTCACGCTGGAGGACTACCCCGACAGCACGGTGCTGCTGCCAGGGCACGGCCGCCTCACGACGCTGGGCCGCGAGCGCCGCGAGAACCGTGCCCTCCGTGTCCTGTACGAGCGCCGCGCCGCCGGTGACCAGCGGCTGTCCGTCGGCTACAACACCGGCTACCTGTGAAGCGCAGCGGTCGAGGATGCGCGGGTGTCGGTCTGGGCCGGGGGGGGGGCGGGCGGGCTTTCACAGTTCATCTTTGTTAAAGTCGCCCGACGTGAACACAAAAAGCAAACACGGACGTCAGCGACGCGCTCGTAAGAAACTCGGTTCAAGTACGGTACAGACAGATGTTCTTCTGAACCGCTGCCGCGCCACCTCAAGAGCAAGGCCCCCCCCCGGTGTGGGTTGGCCTTGCGAGGCGGTCGCCTCCACTCCACCTCCTCCCCTCTCCACCGTCGACGCACCGTCTTCTCTATCGCCACTACTGCCTCTGTTAGCCCATTGCCGCGCCACTCCGCACACACACACACACACACACTCACACACGCGAGTTTGCAGTCCGTCTCCCCGCCTGTGCGACCAGCTATTCCCTCCCCTTCTCTCCTACCTCCAGCGAGCGTCATGCCGTCGTGGGTGTGCCCTGAGTGCGAGTACGAGAACGAAGCGGCGGACGCGGCCTGCGCGGCGTGCGAGGCGGAGCGTCCGGCGGGTGGACAGAGCGGCGCCGGTGCCGCGGCGGACGACGACGACGACGCGTACGCGCACATCAAGGTGGGCGTGATCGTCGAGTGCGAGGACGCGCCGAACACAAAGCTGAAGCGGCTCAAGGTGAACGTGGGCCATGGCGAGCCCATTCCCGTCGTGACGGCGGCCACCAACGTCAAGGAGGGCGACCACGTGGTCGTGGCGTGCGTGGGGGCGGAGGTGAAGGGCGAGACTGTGGCCAAGACGACGGTGAAGGGCTTCCCGTCGCAGGGCATGCTGTGCGACGCCGGCATGCTTGGCTGGGTCGGCGGCGGTGCTGGGGCCGCCGTTACGCTGCCGGCGTCCTTCGCGGCCGGGACCCGGCCACCCAACAGCCGCCCGCGCGGTGATGCGGCGTAGGCCCCGCTCGATGGCGTAATCAGACACACGTCGTCTCCACGTGTGCGTGTGACGGTGAATAACACGAAAGCAGAACACAACGTGCAACGCTGGAGGCCGTTGAGGCACTGCATCTTGCCAGTGTGGGCAAAAAAGGGGGGAAGGGTGGGGGGTCAGATGCTGCAATGCGTGCTGCCGCCCTGCGCATAAAGCGCACCCGCCGACGGAGCTTCACCGCCTTTCCTGTAGGAAACCCCTCCCTCCTGATGTCACGCCCGTTCGTCGCTGTCGGACTCCTCCCCCACCCTCGCCCTGCTTCCCCCTTTCCTCCCCACTCCCCATGTGTGCACTCGCTCCCCTTCTTGTTTTCTTCCTCTGCCGCCTCCGCCGGGGGTCCGCGAACCGCACTGCCCCCGCTGCCCAACATCCTGGTGCGCCTCGCCCCTCTCACACCCCCTCTCTAGTCGCTTCGTAGCGCCCTTATCCGTCAGCCTTGGTGTCTGTGTGTCTGTGCGCTATCTTCGGTGCACCGCCGTCCCCCCACCCCCTTCCTCAACAAAGGAAAACAGAAAAGGGAAGAAAGACGTGGTGGGTCGTGGCTGCCGACGAGCTTCGCTTGTGCCGCATTCGGCGCTCGCCTCAACACACGCTGAGAGACGGACGCGAACGCCGACTCTTGTATCGGGCTCCCACACGACGCCGAACACCACGCAAACACCCACCACATAGCAGTTCGGGTTTTGCGAAGTTTGGCGTGGCTACCACCGTCGCAACTCCGCAAAACTCCCATCCACCTACTCGTTCCCTTTTCTCTTCTCGTTCTCTCGTATCTGCAAAAGCGGTGACGCGTCGGCGCATCACCCCCAGCATACACACGCACACACACACCGAAGGAGAAGACACGAGAGCGCCGGTGGCCTTTGCGTTGTTGCCATATTGGTTGGACGCTCACAACACCCCTCCCGCCCCTCCCCTCCCTCCTTCACCTCCCCCTCCCCCAAAGCGATCTATACCATAGCGTTCTCACTGCGCACCTTATCGGGTCGCCGATTATCCGAACAAAACACGAGTTCGGTGAGGCGCGGAACAGGGGGAAAACGAAAAAAAAAAAAAGGAAACTGAGCACGGCAGAGCTATCTCTTCACACACTCCCTCTCCCCACCCTCCTTTCTTGGCCGTTCTCTTCCCCTCGCCCACCCTGTACCTGTACCCCCCCCCCCGCCACTCCGCGTGCAAGACTTCTGTGCGTGTGTGTGTGCACACGAGGGCGGAACGCAGGCACCGCGGCGTCGATATCTAACCACGTGCTCGTGCGCGAGTGTGTGTGTGTGTGTGTGTCCTCGTGTCTTTTCGTAGACAGAACTCTAGCACGCCTCCTCCCCTTTGTCTTTCCCCGCCCCGTTCATTGATGTACGATCCGATCGCGTGACAGCCGCCCCTCTCCCGCTCCCCCCCATTCCAATTGTCCTGTGTTCCTCTCTCCCTCTTGCCCACTCCCCCCCCCCTCCTCCCTTGGTGGTTCTCTGGCTGCTCACGGGGGTGTTGGTGCTGCGCATCCCGTCCCTCTCCTCTCCCAGATCGCTTGCCTCTTCTCATCCCCACCCCGTCGCGTTCCTTGACGTGACGCTCTCTCTCTCTGTGTTCTTCTCTGCGGAACGGCAAGGGAGGAAAGGCACACGGAACGCTGCGCTGGTCTGCACGTGTTTGCCTGTGTGTATCTGCGTATCTGTGTGTGTGGTGGTGGTGGTGGTGTGTGTCAGTCTCGTCTTCAACCTCGCGGGGGCTACTGCAGCCGACGTCGCTGTCGCTCTCGTCTCCAGTCCCGGATTGGGTTTGCTCGTCTTGTTGGTGGACGTGTGTGTGTGTGTGGTTTCCGACTTAACGAGCTGCGTGCGGCTGTCTTCTGTGTGTGTGGGGGGTGCGTCGTCGTTGCGCCTTTGACGGGTGCTCACAACATCGTGTTTTTTAAGGCTTCTTCCTTTCTTTCACTGTTGGGCTCTCCCACCAACCTCCTCACCGCATCCCACACGTCTGCGGACCGCACCTCCACCTCCGCCTCCCCCTCCCCAACACCCTCCACCCCTGAAGCGCACGCCTCACTTCGCCGAGCCGGCTGGCCAGCTTCGCCGTTGCGCCGTGGACACCGTCTTCTCCTGTTATACCTACCGGACTACGCTCCCCTTCCCCTCTCACCCCGCACTCTGACGCATCCTGTTTTCTATTTTCTTCATACGAGGCCGAGCTTGCGTGCCGCCTCCCGCCCCTTCTTCTCTTTCCGTCTCTCGCTCTCGCTGCGCCCTGTTTCCCCGTTTCCTTTCCATAGACACCCGGTCTGGGAAAGGTCCACCGCGCGCGCGCACTCCTCCTACGCGTTGCGCGTGCCTTCAAGCCTCCCCCCCCCCCCCCC
>JASAOO010003071.1:0-20333 GCA_030849075.1 Zelonia costaricensis | reverse complement strand
TTTGTTTTTCTCTTCCAGCTCGCTGTCTGGCCGCCTGCATCATCAGCACGTCCTCTCCAGTCCAGTCAGCCGAGGTCCTCCCTCATTCGTGACTTTTTCTGTTTGCGCCGTAAACTCCCCTACGCACCGCGCCGATTGTGTGGTGAGAGTTCAAGTCCTTACGAGAGTTGGAAAAAACAGACGAGGAAGAAAGCGGTCATTCTTCGTGCGCTCTGCATCGCGAACTACACGTGGAAAGCGGGAAACAGAAACGAATACCCGCCCGCCGCACACAGTACCCCCCCTAAACACACGTGTTGACGTACGAGCACCGACTGGAGTGTGCACCGCTGGAAAAAGAGTGCCCTCCCCCCCACCAAGAACCCGAACGCAACACAAGCGTGTTACTCAGTCACACAAACAGAAACACACACTCACAAAAAGAAAAAGAGACTTGAAAAACGCACCGCAGCACTCACGAAAAAAAAAGAAGGAGTTAGCCAAAGACAGACAAGAAAGGATCGAACGGAACCGCCTTTCTTTTCCCAGGGGCTTGCTGCTGCTGCTCTTTCTCACTCGTTTTCTTTTCCAATTTCTTCGTTTTCCTTTCTCCGAGTTCTGCTTCTCTTCGCAGATTCCCTCCTTCCCCACCAGCTCCTTCACGCTGCTGCGAGTTGCCAGACTGCCCGGCACGCTACGTGGGTTGTCGTCGCTAGCTAAAGCTACCCCCCTTTCCTTTGTTTTACTCGTTTTCTTTTCTTGTTCTCCTCCCCCCTCTCCCCCCTTTCTCCCATCCTGTGCCGGTGTGTGTCTCTCTTACTGGGCGTGTGTGGGACTCCTCCTCTACGTCTCCAGGCTCCCTGCTGTCCCCCCAGTTGGGTTCGTTTAGGCTGGTTTCTTGTTGACGTGACTATTCTGCCCTCTACCCCGCCTTCACTGTGCCTTTTTCTCCTAGTGTGCGTGTCTGTGCGTGTGTGTGTGCGTGTCTCCCACCCCTAGTGCTCACTCGTGCTCTTTTTTCCTTTCAAACTGAAATCCTCCCACCCATCCGCTTTCCCACTCGTGTACGTCGGCATCTGTTCGTCGTCCTCTGCGCGCGTGCGTGCAAGCCTTGCGCCCATTCGACTTGATTCTATTACCAGAGAGTTTCAGCACCACGCGCTTCCGCGTACCCCTCCGTGGTGGATTGCTCTCCTGCCTCTTTTTCCTTTTCGTTAGCTCCCGTTGGCTTATCTGTGTGTGTGTGTGTGTGTGTGTGTGTGTGTGTGTGTGTGTGTGTGTGCGTGCACCGCCTTACCTTGTCTGGTTACCCCCCTTCCTTTTTATATTTGCTCGCTCCCCGTCTCTCTCCCTCTCTGTTTCCCCCACTCCGCGCGCGTGTGTGTGCACGCGCGTGTGTCAGCGTCGTTGATTCTCTCCTCCTCCTCCGTCTCTTGTCGTGTGGTGGCTCTCAAGCTTGTTCCCCCTCCTTCCCGTTATACCCGTGACGTGTGCCGCGAGCCGTGTCGTACCTGTCTGCCTGCCAGCTGCCCAATCCCGACTCTCGCCAAGCTCCCAGACAGCGGCTCTCCCGCTTTCTTCGTTTGCTACTTCACACGGCCAGTGCGTTCGTGTTTCTTGCTTTCGTGGCCGTCTCCAGAGTCTTTCCCTTTTCCCCACTCCTCACCCCTCTTGTCGCCCCCCCTCACAGGACAGTGCACCGCAATGTCCGCCATGCCCCGCCGCAGCTCCTCCTGTGTCTCCCTGCGGACGCACCGCAAGCTCTGCCAGCGCGCCGCCGTGCCCACGACGCTGACTCCGGCTGCCCTCCTGCGTAGCGCCGCCGCACGCGCGTCGACTCCCTCCGCGGCGCGTCGTGCGCCAGAGCACGACCTTCACCACAACGACGGCGACACCGCGCACGCTGCTGCCAACGAAACTCAGACGCCGCAGGCCGTGAACGAAGTCATGTCCTTCACCGAGGCCGCCGCGGCCAAGAGGATCGAGACCGACACGAGCAGCAACAGCAACTCCAACCACTCCCGCGTGGGCAAGGCGCCAACGAAGAAGCGGCAGGCGTCGGCGGCGGGCCGGACGCGCGGCTCGGCAGGGACTGCCACCGGCGGCAAGGGCCGTGGCGCCCGCGCTGCTGCTGTGGCCCTGGCCTCCGCCTCGGAGGAAAACAATCTGCACAACAGCAACCTGTTCATCCGCAACGTCGACACGCGCGTCACGCAGGCGGAGCTGGAGGCTGCGTTCGAGAAGAATGGCACGATTCTCTCTTCTGCCGTCATGCGCAACATCCACACCGGCGAGAGCCTCGGCACGGCGTTTGTGCGGATGAGCTCGCACGACGAGGCGCGGCGCACGATGGAAGCCATGGACGGTGTGCACGTCGGCTCTCGCCCCATCTCGGTGCAGTGGGCGAAGCGGCACGAGGGCGCCCCGGTCGGCGAGGCCCGCAAGAGGATCATGAAGCTCTTCGTGCGCAACGTCCCGCTCGACTGCACGCGCGGCGACCTCGAGAAGCTCTTCGGCGAGTACGGGCCGATTCGCCAGGTGACGCTGCACAAGGACACGGCGCCGGGCGACGACGCCGCCTTGGTGCGCCTGATCGCGTTCGTGATTTACGCCGAGGAGGGCTGCGCGGAGCAGGCGGCGGCGGCGGTGCACAACACGAAGCCGTTCCTGTCCTGCCACACGGTCCCAGTGATGGTGAAGCTCGCCGAGGACCTCGCGAAGCACGACCGCAGCCACCACCACCAGCCCGCCCCGACCAAGGCGCAGCAGCGCCGTCAGGCGAACGCCCGGCACAACAACTCGAGCCGTCACGCGAGTCCGAGCATCAGCGCGGAGCCTTCCGCCATTTTCACCGGCCCCGTGGCAGACAACGGCAACCACAAAGCTCCGTCTACCACTGATAGCATCAGCCCTGCCCTGGGTGCCACCAACGCCGCCTCGTTCGAGGCGTCCACGACGGACTTGGGCGCCGGCGAGGGCTCTGTGTGCAGCACGAACCGGCAGCTGACCCCGCTCCTGCCGTGCAACACCGCCCCCGCCGATACCCCACTCGGCCCGATGGTGCCGTCGTCTCTCACGATGCTGCGGCACGGCGCGCACATCACCGCACCACCCCACTCCGCCCACCCGCAACCGATGCACCTCCCCCACTTGTCGGTCCCGTGCCCGGCCGCCGCCGCGGGTCCGCTGACCCCGTTGCAGCCGCAGTCGCCCGCGATGACGCCCTTTGCCTATGCGCGGTCGACGTCGACGAGCCACCCGCCGCCACCGCCACCGCTGCGGCCGTCGCACGCCATGAATGCCGCGGCCCCGCCGTTCTTCGCACAGGGCGGCAGCCTCGACGGCTCGTGCACGCTGATGCCGCCACTACAGCAGCACGGGTTTGTGTACGGCGCGCCGGTCCCGCACCTGAGTCTGCCGTGGTTGATGCAGCTGCCGCAGTTCCAGGCCGCAGTCATCGCCCCGTCCACGCCCAGCTTCTCGCAGCTGCCGGCAGCCACTGGCCATCCGGCGGCGGATGCCTGGGAGGCGAGCGGGTCGGTCGGAATTCCAATCTCGCGCTCTGCCGCGCCGCGCCGCTCTTGCGGTGCTGACGACAACCTCGTGATGGCGGCGACCTCGTCGACGTTCGAGATGAGCAGCTCGCGGCTCGCCGTCTCCTCCGCTGCGCCCGTGTCGCCGCACTTGCCGCCGCACTCGCCGCCACTGCAGCAGCCCACGACGCTGCCGCACCTCGAGAACGCCACCGCACCGGCCCGGAAGACGCCGCACGCCTACCGGCACAACCCGTACAACAACTGCGTCTTTGTACGCGCCACGTGAGCACGTGTGCGGTGTCCTGGCACCCCCAGAGCCGCCTCTGTTTCGTTCTCTTTTTTTTTTATCTGCCCCCTTTCCCTTGAGTGCGGGAGGCAGACGGGAAGCGTAGAGAGAAAAAAAAGATTGCCGAAAAGAGTGTGTGTGCGTGTGCCTATCCGCAACTGGAGCAGACGAGGGGCTGGTGCGCCGACGAGAGTCTTCGGCTTTTCTGTTTTTTTTTTTTTCTCGATGCCGCTTAAAACACTCCAGACGCCCCGGTCTCCTCTCTTCCGTTTTGTTGTGACGTTATCTGTTTCTGTTTCTTTCTGCACGCTGCCATTGGGTTGGGCAATATGCCTGTGACGTTGGGGTTCTTCGTAGCTTCTTTTTTCCCGCCTTTTTTTTTCTTCGGCTTCCCCCCCCCCCCCATGCCGCCTCCTTCATCTTCTTGACAGAGAACGTGCTTTGATGACGAGAGTCACAGCACACGTCACGGCCTCGCCGGGGAGTCTCGTCTCCTCGGCGTTGTCATGATGCGTTTGCTTATCACTTCGAGTCCCCGCCTCCGAAGAACGCCACGGCCTCCCTCCCCCCACTGGCTCTTCTATCCCGTCTTGTTTTTTCTTCTCCTCTGGAAGGGCCTGCATGGCGGCGCTGATGTGCGGCCGAACTACCATCGCAACCTTTCTCTTCCTCTTCCTTCCCCCATTTGGGTTTCTTTCCTTCGCTTTTCTCTGCCGTTTTTTTTTCATTTGCTCCCACTCCCACCGCAACTACATGTGCGCACCCTTATCGATGCCTCCTCCTCTCCGCCTTTGTACCCCCCCCCGTGTGAGTCTTTCCCCTTTTGTTTTCGTCACGTGGCGCATGGTCTGCTGCCTCCGTGTGGTTGTTCTTTTTTTTTTTTCTCTGAATCCCCTCCTCTCCTCTGCGGTCCCTCAACCATGTCCAAGAGTGGGGAGAGACACCCACGCACACAAACAGACAGAGGGCGTCGGTCTCACGTATGACGACGGAGCGACGGCTTCATGGTTTGTGATTTTGTTTGTTTCCTTGTTCAGCGCTTCTTTTTCTGCTCACTCACCACCCGCCGCGGCGTCTCCTCCCGATTCCTCCTGCTTACTGCTGCGTAGATGCCCCCCCCTCCCCCCCGCTCGATATGCAAGCCGTCACTACCTCGTGTCTCGTCACACTTCTCCGTCACAGGGCCCCTGAGCGCTTCTCACGCGGCTGGGAAGGAAAAGAAAGACACACAAAACACACATACACACACACACACACACGATCAAACAACTCCGTCATATTTTTGCTTGATCAGCTCGCACGCGCGCCAGCTACCGGCGTTTTTGTCTTTTTTTCTTTCTCTGCTCTGGCTCCCGTCCGGCTCGGTTGGTCCCCCTCCGCTGCGGGTCACCTCGCTGTCCCAACCCCGCTTCTTTCTGCCTCGGTGTCACCAACGCTGCCCATGCAGCACGCGCTTCGCTTCGAGTGTGAAGGTCTGCGTGGCTCACGTTTCGCGGTGGGTAGTGAGACTGGACCTGCTTTGCCCTCCGCCCCGTTCCTGCTCTTTCTGCCTTGGTGATGCGACTGCGTCTTTTTTTCTCGGGCTTTTTTCTTCTTTCCGTACGGGCATACAAACGTGTGGCATCACCCGACTCTTGAGCCACTCTCCCTGGTGGTGCCCGCGCAGCGGTTCGTACCCCACTCCTTTGTCCTCTCAGTCCCTCCCTCCTCCCTCGTGTGGTGTTCCTTTTTCTTTTCTCCGTTTCCGCCCTCCCCCCTTTGCCTGCTCTTCTCTGACTTCTTCTCTCTCTCTCTCGTGTGTGTGTGTGTATGTGAGTATCTCCCATATTTTCCCACTCCATCCTCCAAAACGACCTCCACCATCAAAAACAAAACAAAACAGAAACAGAAACAACACAGACACGTTAAAAAGGAAGAGGAGTGTAGACTCCGTCGCCAGAAAATGAGGAAGTATTGGCCGCAGAACAAAACAAACCAAACAAAAAAAACACAATGACAAATAAACAAACAGATCGCACGCGCGCACAAACATACACACATATATGCACTAATGCATTTCTATTCACAACGTTGGCGAGAGAAGAAAACTAAAGAAAGAGAAAAAAAGCCACGTGCCTCTTCGACTCCATGTCGTAACAGGATAAAGAAAAAAAAGAAAAAAAGGCTGGACTTCTGAACGGAAAAAAAAAAGTGACCAGAATCACCCAGCCCAAACACGAAGCTAAATCTCGTCTTGTTTTCCTTTTTTTTTGTATGCGACCGTTTCTCCTTTCTTCCATGTGCACCTCTCGTCCTCATCCCCGGCTTCTTTTTCTTTGTTTTTTTTTTGTTTTTGAAACTGACTTGGTTTGCGCGTGTGTGTATGTGCGTGCGTGTGAATTCAAGTGGTCTGTATGCTTGCGGAGGACCAACTCTCGTGTCACGCGGCACGCAGAGTCCACAGGTTGCTCCTGTGGTGGATGGATGTGCCCATGCGCGTGTCCTGCTTTTTGTTTTCTCTGCGCTCTCCTGCCGTGTGTGTGTGTGTGTGTGTGGGTGTGTGAGTGTATGCGTGTATGTGGGTGGGTATGTGCATATGCATCTCGTTTGCTCCAATCCAACTCCTCCTTCAGCGCAGCCACCGTGCTTTGTCGCTTTCTAGCACTTCGCCGTCGGCCCTCGGCGGTGCCCTTTCTAAACCACCCATTCTCTCTCGCCCCGCGTATGTACGCCGGCGAGGCACGGCTGCGTCGCGGGCACGTGTGTGCTTGTGTGTCTCTAGGCCGTGGCGCTTCTTTGCCTGTACGATGCCTGATCGCGTGTTCGTCACCCACGTGCGTTTGACGGTCTCTTCGTTTGTTTTTCTTCTTTTTATTCTTCGCTTTCCTTTCGCCCCACTTTCCCGTTTGACTTTTTCGCGCGCATTGCTCCTCGTTGACTCCACCGCTGTGCACTTCTTCTTTCTTGTTTAGTGCCGTTGCCACTGTCACGGCAGTGTTGCTTTTCGTTTTCGTCTTCTTCTCCCGCCTCTCTCGTCCTCTCGCCGTGATGTGCGTGTCTCTCCCAGGGGGGTGCTTTGTGTTTGGTCGGTTGTCCTCCATCTCCGTGCTGTCACACTCCGCAACCCCCGCCGCTCCCTCGCACTGTTGTGGTGTCTCGTCACGAGTCTTTCCTTGTGTATGTGTGTGTGCGGATGTACGTTAAGCACTCGCCTTGCGTCCATGTTCTGGATTTGCGGGTTTGCTTGCAGGGCCTCGAACACATGTCGTGTCGAGGCGCGCCGTATTGATGTCGCTGTGCGCCGCTGCCGGGCTGGTCTGAACTCCGCTGGTGCCCACTTGGCCCCCCACCCCTCTCCCCGCTCTCCCTCCTCCTCTCTCCTTTCCAATCGTGAGCTCTACCAGCTACGCATATCTCGCCGACTAATTAGCCCTGTTACTTCATGAGCGTGAAACCTCCTTTTCCCTTCCTTTCCGGTGGCTGCGTTAGCGTGCCTTCTTCCGTGGCCGTTTTGCTTGTCGATTCTCTTCTCTCTAGCGCCCCTCTCCACGGCGTCTGTACTGTCTTGACTGGTTGTGTGTAGGTGCGCGCGTTTGCCTGTGCTTGAATTTTTTTTTTTTGGGTGCTGTGATCTGCGTGTCCGTTCCCCGCACCTCGTGTTTCCGCTTCTCGAGTGCCCCCACTCGCGCGCCTTCCTGTCTTTGTGTTCGCGGGTGCTCCTGCACACGTCTCTGGTGTTGCACTTGTCACCCTTTTCCTCTTTTCCTTTTATTGTGCGTGTGCCCCCCACCCCCCCACCCCGCTCCCCCTTGTTCAGTCTTCTGCTTCACGTTGTTTGCTTGTGCCCAGTTCCTTCCCTGATCCCTCCCCGTGTCGGACTCCGTCCTCACACCACCACCTCCTTGCTCTTCTCTTCCCCCCCCCCACTCTCTATCACATCGATCGACTCGGTTGCGTTCCTGTCTCTTCGAGAACCCGCCCCCCTCTTCCCTCTTCACCGTTTTTCTTTTTCAAGTCATGTCACCGCGGGACTGCCCAGCATGACTAGCGGGCAGAACACAGACACACGCTTCCTCCCCCCCCCCCCCCACCCCCGTCTCAAGTATACGCCTACACAAAACACACACACGTACACAAATGCGCGCCAGTGAGAGGACGGAGCAACCACACAACCAAACGAAAGAACCAACGTGGCACCTCACTCTCATGAAAGAAAAGAAAGCGAGGAACAACGCGTAGGCGCCTCTGTGCGTTTTTTTTTTTCGTATTTACCGTGTACCGTTAAGCTCCCATTCGTGCGAGAGGGCTCCAGCACGCCGCGGCACTCTCCCTTACACGCACGCCCACAGACACAGAGATAGTGGACACACACGCGTGCACGCGATGGAGACAGAGAAGGGAAGAGAAGAAGGCTACTCGCACACACACCGCAACAGCATTGAAGGCGATTCTTCTATGCTGCATGCAAGAGGCGAACGGTGTGGCGCTAAGACGCGGTCGTCGCGCAAGTGCCGTGGCCGCTGCGCATCGCTCTCCGTCACTTCCTCGTCCTCCTCCTGATCTCCGCCGCTCCGCGTGCCTCTCAGTGCTGCGTCGGTCGAGCAGCAACAACCAAGAAAAAAAATGCGACGGACTGAACGCAGCCGGCTGAGCTGATCGGGATCGGTGATGCACACAGGAGCATCAGGAGACCGCTCAAAGCGGAGGTAATGGGCGGCTAAAAATGCCTGAGACTTCACTAGAAAAAGAAGTCGAACGGCATTTGCAGCTCGCTCGCCGCGACCGCGTGCGGTCGCCTTCTCTCCTCCTCCCTTTTTTTTTTTGCCCTCCCTCCCTGCGGCCACCATCCCTCTCCCCGCACTCCAGCGACCGCCCCGCCTTCTGCAGCATCCACGAGGAGACGTCGGCGCTGCAGCGGCGCGCGTTGTGGGTGGTGGTGGCTGCGGCTCTAGTGTGTGAGTCTTTCGTCTTTCAATTCTCGCGCTTGACGTGCTGCGAAGTGCGCGCTGCTGCTGCTGCTGCTGCTGCTCTCTTGTTTCCTGAGTGCGCGTGCGCGTGCTGGCTGCGGCTCCCTCGCCTGCGCTTCTCTCCTCTCTCTCTCTGTTCTCTTTCCCTCTGGCCTGCTCAGCGTGACATGCCCACCCCCCACTCTCTCTCTCCCCTCCCAAACCACGATTTCCTTGCCGAGGCACTCCTGCTGTCAATTGACCGACGCGCTCATGCGCTCTGCCCTTCTCCCCGCTCCCTCCCTCCCTCCCAATCACTCCAGGCATCTTTTTCTTTGTTTGTTTTTTTCATTCCCCTCTCACGCACGCGCGTGCACCTCACGTTCTGTTCTCCTTAGAGGTGCAGGCGCTGTGCTGTGCTTTGCGGGTGGTGTGCGGTGGCGTTCTCTCCTTTCTCGCCTTCCTGCCGCAAGAGCCCCTCCGTGTCCGCTCTTGTTTTTGTGCGCCCTTCCCACCCCCTCCGCCCCTCCGTATTTGCCAGTCCCGCACACACACACACACAAAACTCAGGAACTCTTGTCACTGCTCTTCTTTCTTTGCTCTCTGTGAAACCTTCACGCGCTTTTTGCGTCTTTGTTCCTCTTTTTCTTTCTCTCTCCCCCAATTGGTTTTCTGTTTTTCTCTGATCCTCGCGGGCTCTTTCTGGTTCACGTGTGGCGCGTTTCCGCACGTGCTCGAGGCGCTTTGCCTTTGTGTCTTCGTTGTTGTTGTTGTTGTTTTTAGGTTTGTGGTTCGGTTGTGAGTTCCGTGGGTGGACGTACTGTTCATCGGGCCCCGTCACTTCCCCTAGCGGCTTTCCTTTTCCTTGCTCATTTGTTTGTGGCTGCCCACCTCATTTTTTTTTCTATGCCAGCTCTGTCTTTCGCTTTTGTTTTTTCACCTCTTGCGAGTTATCTTGCGTGGGTTCTGCCTCCCTCCCCCCTCGCTTCCTCCATAACGTGCCGGCGACTTCGTTTTGTTTGCATGTCGCATGTTGGGCGTGTGTGTGTGTTTGTGTTGGTTTATGTGTGTGTGCACGTGCGTCTCAGCTTGGGATTGTGACATTTTAGTGTCCATCGCTTCTCCGCCGCGCTGTCCTTCTCGCCCCCCCCCATACTTGAGTTTCGATTGGCTTCATTGGTTCTTTTCTCTTTGTCTTCCTCGATGCTCTTGTGTGGCGGTGCGCCTTGCTGGGCGCCGGCTTTGGTGGATGCACCTCGCCTGCTACCAGCAGCCCGCTGCTCGTGCCAGCCCCCCCCCCCCCCCTCGCCTGTCCCCCGTCTGCGCTGCCTTTCCACGCTGCCGTCTCAGTTCGCTCCCACCCCCCACCCCCACTCCCACCCCCGTGTTGCATCGCCTCTGTCAAAAAGCCAGGCTTTTCGTGTTTCCCCGGTAGTACTCGATGACGCGGCGCCGACAAACGAAGCGGTGAGCTCTGCCATAGTGTGTGTGTGTGTGTGTGTGGGGGGGGGGGGGGGAGGGTTGACGCTGAAGACCAGCGAAGTGCCGGCGAAGCTGGCCAGTGTCCTTTTCATGTTTCACTTTTGAAAAAAAAAACGAAAAGGTATGCAACGGTGAGGAGAGCAGCTCTCCAGATCTGTAGTGGGTCGATGACTGGCTGCGCCGACGAACGTGTGCAATTCGTCGTGCGTGTCTGCGCGTTGCGCAGAGAGGACCCACATGATGAGGCACAAAGCAAAACACGTCTTCGACTTCATTTTCTCTTATCTCCCTCCACGCATTCTCCTTCTTCACATACACCCGCAAAGGAAAGAACAAAAAAAAGTAGAAACAGGGCTGCCCTGTCGTTTTGCCGTCCTCCTTCTCTGACTCGCTCTTTTCCCATTTCCCACCCCCATTCTCTTCTTTCTCGATTCCGGTTATTCGTTTTTCTGGTGCTCGCCCTGTCCAAGCATCTGCACCTCACCACACGCGCACACGTGCCTCTCTCTCCTCCCCCCGTTCTTCTCCCTTTAAGCCATAACGTGTGCTTGTCTGTGCTTGTGTTTGTGTGTGTTCGTCTTTGAGCGTTGACGGCTTTGCGTTGCTTTTTTTTGTTTTCGTTGTGCGCTCTCAGCCCCTTCGTCCTCCTTCTGTTTCCTTGCCTTCTCCCTGTTTTGTGTCTCCGCGCAACCTTGCTCCGTCCACCATTTTTTCTTTTTGATATCTATAACACGCAAACAGACAACATGCGCGGCATGTAGGGATCTCCTCATCTTCTGACTCTTTTTAAGTTCTCGACACCTCGCCACCACCGCCCCTTTCCCCTCCCCCCTTCGATCTGCACTCCACGCTACGCCGCGCCAAGTATAACGAACCCCCTCAAAAGGTGAAACTGGCACAAGATCGGTACAGGCGAAGAAGCTGCCGCAACGCCCCTTTTTTTCTTCTTTGTACACGCGCTGCGGCTGCTGCTGCTGCTGCGCTCTTCTTTTTTCCCTTTTTTCTCCTCGCTGTTATTGCATGCGTCGCTTCGTGTTTGTCCTTCGCATCCCACGATGCCTGCCACGAATGGGGTTCTGTGCCACTGCGCGTTTGCGTGTGTGCATGTGTGCATGGGTGCGTGTGGGCGGCGGGCCGCTGCTGTTCTTCTTGCTGCTTCGTGTGGCCTCAACATCGCCGCATCTCTTCTGGGCACGTGTCGTCTCGCCTGTTGTCCCCTTGCGTGCTGCTTTACAGTTTATCTGTGTGTGTGCCCCCCCTCCCTCCTCCTCCGTGCACCCTTCTCCTGGTTCCCACCGCGCCACCCTCCTGCGCTAGATTGTTCCAGCGTCTTCCCCCTTCCCCGTCTCCAACACCACTCAGGAATTTGCTTCCGCTGCTTTTTTTTTTTCTTCTCCTTTCCCTCCCCCTCCCTCATCAGAAGCAGCTCTTTCACTCTTTCGTTTTTTTTTTTCTTTCCAGTGCTGCCGTGACGTGCGTGAGCGCGCAAGAGTGGCACCGTTGCGCATCACCCTTCTCCTCCCCCCTCCTCGCATCGATGATCCCCTGGAGCGCAAAAAAAAAGGAAAGAAACTCGCCAAACCAACTGTGGAGGTGCAAGGGATGGCAGATGGCGCACCGCAGAGAACTTCTTTTCTGAGGGTTTCACTTGCGCGCCATCTTCACAAAGGTACACGCGAAAGAAAAACAAAAAATCCCACGCCACTGCTCTCCTCTACCCTCTCTCACAGAAGAAGAAAAAATGGCTCAGCTGGATGCTGAGTGGCGCTGTACGGCGGCAGCAGCGGCGAGCCTTGCCCATCCCCCTCCGCGTTTCCTGTCTTCGTTCTCCGTGTTAACTTCACACCCTGTGCCTTCTTTATCGTGTTTGCCCTGATCTTCCCCCATAATCCCCCTCCCAAAAGGCTGGGTGCGCGGTGATGAATAACACCCCCCCCTCCTCGCGCCTTTGCCTTTTCGCATCCTCTTCTTTTTTTTCTTCTCCCCGCTCGTCCTCCCCCTGACTTGGGTATGTGTGCGTGTTGGACTGTGTCAGTGTCTGCGTGTGTGTGTGTGGTCCACGTCACTTGTGTTTGCGTTCTTCCTTTTTTCTCTTTTCCCGGCACTGATTGCTTTTCATGGTTTGTTTCTCCTTTACTGATTTCAGAGCATCGCACCGATTGCTGAAAGCAAGCCCCCTTCATGGGTGTCTTCTTCCAGAATCCCCCCTACTTCTGGCTCCTTTGCGGGAATCCGTTTCAACATCTCTCCCCACTTTTTTTAAAAGATTTCCCTCCTATGCGTGCTCGAACACACTGAAGAACAGTGTGCTGTCTGCTGGCTTCCTCCGTTTGTTTACTCTTCTTTTTTCGTTTTACGATTGCTCTCTTGTCTCTCTCTCTCTTTCTCTCTCTCCACTGGACCACCCGCGTGCCCCCCCCCCCCACCCGGCCTCACCTTCCTATTTCCAACACCGAACGACCGACACGATCACCTGCTCGCCTCTGGCCCTTCCTCAAGCTCCGCGCATGTGTGTTGTCCTTTTTTTCTTTTTACTCTGTGTGCGACCGCCTGCTTCTCCTTTTGGCCCTTTCTCGCTCTCTCCCGCTCCCTCTCCTGTCACACACTTGCTTATCCCTATCGTCGGCGTTACATGCTGCGCCTTTTGTGTCGCCATCGGGCCACGGTTTCTCTTTCGCCGCGCGCGCTGCTGGTGTGTGTGTGTGTGTGTGTGTGTGTGTGAATGCATCGCCTACCCTCTCCCGTCCTCTCCGGTAGCCCGTCAACTGCTGACTCCTTTTTTTTTCGTTTGAGTTTCCCATTCGCCCTGTACCGTCTAAACACAAAACTGTATCTACAGTCTTCCCCGTCACCCATTCGCCGACTCGGCAGACTCTGCACCCGCTTGACGCAAAGTGAAGAGCCGGCCGAGCGCGCTCCTGGAGCTACCACTCTCTCTTTTCCTCGTGCGTGCTTGCGTGTGTGTGTTGTGGCTTGTTGGCCCCCCCCGCTTCGCTGAAGAATTGCTCGCACACGGCGCACTGCGTGGAGCAGAGAATGCGGCTCAGAGCATCCGGCGCGCACTTGAGCCTTACATGGACGTGCCTCAGGGAGTCTTCCTTGTTTTCTTCGTCTTGACCTGCCTTTTTTTCGCTTGTTCGTTTGGTTATTGCAACTGCCAACTCATGGCTCTTCTTCCTCACCCTCCCCCTTCTTCTGCTCCCACTCTGCATCATGCAGGGTGTGCATGTGCATGCGTGTGTGTGTGTGTGTGTGTGTGCAAAGGTTTCACTGAGTGCTGCAGGACTCCGTCTTTCGACCCTCCCCCCGTGGTTCGGCATTCTTCTCTTTTTTTGTGTTGTGGTTGCTTGTCCGTTTGTGCACTTGTGTGTGTGTCTGTGTGTGTGTCTGTCTGTCAGTCTGTGTGAGAGGGCGTGCGTGCGTCTGTCATGTGTTAGCTTCGGTGCCGTGAAACAAGGTTGGCACGTGGTTTTTAGTTTTGCGTTTTCGATTCGTGAAAGTCTGCGCAGTGCGCTGTACGTGTGCCGTCATGTCATGGTGGACTGCGCGCGCGCCCAGCGCAGTTCCGTCTTTCGTAGATGCAGCCAAACACATCCTCATGTACACACACACAAACGCATGCACACCGGCACTCTCCTTCACGCAGGCACAGCTAGCGTCTTTGCTCTGATTTCTCCCTGTGTTTTCGCAGTTTTCGTGGCGAGCACCGAGGACACTTTCTTCTCTGTGCCGGGTGCCCTTGTCGTTGCCGTGCCGCGCGTTGTCGCTCTTGCTCAGCTCACAGCTTTCGCTGTTTCACCTGTGTGAGGTGCTCGATGCACTCGTGTGCGCGTGTTTGTAGGTGTGTGTGTGTCTGTGTGTGTCTGTGTGCTGTTTCTTTTTCTTCCCCCCCTTCTCATTGCTGCGTCGTCATTCGCCACGTTGTCACAACTCAATCCGCATGTATATGTGTGTGTGTTGGTTTGAAGTGTGTTGGATTGAAGATGCTTCAGTCTTGTCTTGTTTCGCCCGCGCTGATGCCTCCGCCGCCTGCTCTTCTGCTCTTTTCCGTGTCCCGTTTTTTTTTTTCTTGGTGTTGGCCCGTGCATCGCGGCGCGTTAGCGTGCGCGCTCCCGGCCTGTTATGCGACTGTGCCGTCGTCGGCCTCTTGTGTTGTTTCTCCTGTTACTGCCTCTCTCTCGTTTGTGTTGTTGTTTCCCGAAGTCATCGAGCGCTGCTCTCTTTCCTCTTGTACCTCCTTTTAGCTGTCTCGCCCACTGCGCACGAGGCTCCTTGCTGGGAAGGAAAAGCGAAAACAAAGGAGAAGAAGAACAGTGGGGTACATCTGTGCGTGCGCATCGATGACACGGGCACGATTCGGACGCTCCAAACCCGCGCGGACACACAAGCTCACACTGTGTGAAATGCGCAAACTCGCGCCGTCACGGAGGCCAACACTGCCACGCGCGCACAAGCGGTCTTTGCGAGAGCACCGCAGCGTCGCGCGTCCTCGACCCATACACACGAGGAAAAGCAAGCGTGGGGAGCTGAGACGTAGGCGAGCACCGCCAGGCCCCACAGCACGATGGTGCTCCATGCTTCTTCACGGCACAAGCGAGTGTCCAGGCGTGGGTGTGTGCTGCTCGCCCACGGGCACTATCAGACGTGTGCAAGTCTCCTTTGTTTCTTCACTTCAGCGCCGCGTCGGGTGTATCGCTGCCTTTTTTGCTGCTGTGGTGAACGGCCTCTTTCTTGTTTGTTTTCTCTTCATCTTCTGCTCGCGCTTTCCTCAACGCACGCGGGAAGAAGGAGAGGAACAGAGAAGGAAAAGACACCACTGCACATCTGTGCATGTCACTGCCCGTCCTTGCGGCCGTGAACCTCCGCCTGCCCAGCCCCCGTTCCGCGCCTGCTGATGTCCCTGTGGTGTGTACAAGTGCACACCGCCATGCAGCAACATCTCTTGTGCATTTGTTCTCATGTGTCTCTTCTCTTAACAACAACAAAAAAAAGGTCTCCCCGGTGTCTTATTGTGGTTGTTTGCCTCCGTGTCCTTCGCTTCTTTTGGTGTGTGAGTACTTCTTCCCGAGTCCTCAGCTCCGAGAAGGAATAGGCTGGGTTGGCTCCTCTACGTTCACGCGTTGCTTTGTGTTGATGTGTTCGCTATGACTGTTTTTCCTTTTTTTTGTTGTTGCTGCTTCACGGCACGCTTTCTTTTCCTGTTGTGAATTCCATTCTGCGCTGAGGTGCCGCCGCCACGAGCGCGTATTCTCAGCGTGGAGCAGCGAGAAGCAGAGGAAAGGAGAGCTCTCTCTCTCTCACGCACACAGACACACATACGAACACGAAGTAGTACTCTCATGTGCCTGGCCGTGTTCACCTTGGTGAACGTGTGTGTGTGTGTATGTGTGTGTGTGTACGCACATCCGCCTTCTTGCTTCCCTTTTTTGTGCCTTCCCTCGCGAGTGCGCGTCTTGCACCTCGCTCGGCATCCCTCTCCCCTCTCCCCTCCCCCCTCCTTCACATCTCCTCCCCCCAATCCCACGTGTTTGTGCGTGTGTGCGTGGGTGTGGGCACCACTGGTCACCGTCTTCTCACCCCTCCACATCACGCATCCACGCTTCAGCTCATTCACGAGTCACTTCTTTTCCTTCTCCACCTCTCACGTTGCGTCTTTGCCACCGCTGGCCCCCTTTGCGCCTCGCCGGCGTGCTCTCGTACCCGCACCGCGTGCCTCTTCCTCGCGTCAGACAGGCCGCAAGCTCGCGCGCACGCGTTCTCAGTGTCCCTTGGCTGCCTTCCGCCTTCTTGTCACGGATCTCTGTGCGTGTTCGATGTGCTTTTCCTTTTCTCTCTTTCTCCGCCGTCTCTCTCTATCTATTGGCACGCTCCGCGGCCCTCCCCTCTCTGTTCTTCCCTTGCTCCAGGCGCCTATCGAGACGGGGCTGTTTGACCTTCCCACGTGCTTGCCCATGCATCGCGACGCGTGAGACGACTTTGGCCTTTCTTCTCTGTTGTGCTTTCTCTTTTCCTTTGCCACTCCTATGCACTTAGTTCGGGAATTACTCATGCATAAACGCACACAGACACACCAAGTCGCCCGCGCGGGCACAGGCGCAGAGCGAAAAAAAAAAGACTCGGCGTGCGTGTGGCTGAGCGTGTGCGTGTGTGCGTCTGTGTTTGGTGCGCGTGGGCAACAATGGCTTTTTTTTTCTCGCTTGTGGTGTGACCACATCACCGTCTTTTTTTTCTCTTCCGTGTTCTCTCCGTTTCGCTCGCTTGGTTCCTTCTTGTACCTTCCTGTTCTTCCCTATTTGTGGCTCTTCTTCCTCCACGGTGTGGCCTCCACGGCGACGTAGGACACGGAAACGGAAACAACAGCGAAGGAGGGGAGTGGAACCTTCCCCCCCCCTCTCCCCAACCCCAGTGCCGTGCGCCGGATGCCTGCGAGGAAGGGACGCTCGCCCACCTCTTTAGTTTTCTGTTTTGCATCCACCCGCTCTCGCACTGCCTCGCTGGAAACGGCCTCTTGTAGAGTGATGACAGGGGCAGGAGGGCAACACCACAGACTCACGCCAAGGGGGCATAGGAAAGAGGCTGGGGGAGTCACAGTGCGCTGCTGCAGTCTCAACCCGCTTCCCGGTTTCTCCTACGCGGAGGTCTGCGTTGTGTTTCCATGCCCCTCCTTTCCGCCGATCGAGGCAGCGCGAGTCTGTAGAGGGAGGCCCACCTGCAACGAATCCACGAGAAAAAAACAAACAAACATCACCGAAGCACAACAGCACGACCCATCAAATCTGTTTCACGGAGCTCCCACAGAAGTGCCACGGAGTGCATGTGTCTTCGTAGGCTTGCGGGAAAGAGGTGCTGGTGCGGAAACTCATGGATGCCTTGCTCAGCTCTGCCCTCGGGACTCCCTGCGTGCGGTACACTCGATAAAGGCGGCAACACGTGCGTTGCCTCCACTCCACGAGCGCCAGCACCTCTGTGTGCAGAAAATGGCAGATGCGAAGGAACGCGTCTCCGAGTCTCTCTGTGTGTGTGTGTGTGTGTGTGTGTGTTCTGCGCCTCGGCGAGATGCGCGCCCACACACGCACGCCCACCCACACGCAGATCTCCGTCGCTCTTCACGCCTGCCAACTCTCTCTTCCCCTCCACTGTCCTGCTCTTCCCCTCCCACACGATCCCTTGCACTCACAAACCAACGATCATGTGTACATTCATACACACACACACACACACACACACACACACACACGTACACGCGCATACACGCGCAAAAAGTCCCTTGCCGACTGCCTTCGTCGTTTCTGTTGACTTTCTCCGGCTCCCCCTCTCCCCGCGCGTTTCCCGCCACCCTTCACCATACGCCTTCTTCCTCCCCCCTCCTCTGTCCTTCACCATTCCGCTGTTTCCGCGTTCAACGCGCGGTCCACACTCGTACACGCACGCGGCTGCTGGTCGTCTTCTCCGTCATCCACTTCACCTCCCACCTCCCCCCGTCCACTAGCTCGACTCTCAGGCTGTGCGCGCCTACCGGTATTACATCGTCATCCCTCCACCCTCCACCCTCCACCCTCCCCCGGCCCCCAACCCGCACCGCTTCATTCCTTGGTCGCCTTGTCCCTTTCCCTCTCTGCCTTTCTCTTCTTCTCCTCGCAGAGGTCCTTGTCGCAGCGCTGCGCCGCCGGGACCTGCGCGCGTGGAAAGAAGAGCGAGGAACGCCACGAAGCAGACGAACAGCGACACGCATCTGCACCGACACCCGAGCCTTCATCAACCTCCCCCCTCGTCAGTCCCCACCCACGCGCCGACGCGTCCCCAGCCGCCGCCTGCTCGCCTCCCGCGCGCATCGTCGCTCCACCACCTTACCGCCTGGTTTCCCTCACCGCTTCGCTCCTTTGTTTCGCTTGCTCACGTCGTGCTCACTCGCTGCAGCGTGGCGAATACCGAGTGGCAACCGTGCAACACACGCCCTCTTCCCTCCCTCCCTCCCTCCCTCCCCCACCTCTTATCCACTCGTATCTTCTGCTTTCCCCTGCTGCCTCCATTCCCGTGGAAGACGCGACGACGCCGGCGAGCAGAAAAGAAGATCTTGAGAAAGGAAGCGCACTGTTGTGTGTGTGTCTGCATCCGCACGTGCGGTCATCGTCTACTTGTCAAGGAAATCTTCCCACACCCACAGAGGTGGGTGAGGTGGTAATAAGCACAACAGAGAGAAGAAGCGAAACGAAAAGAAGAACAAAGAGAAGAAAAAAAAGCGAACGAGAATCGGAAGATAACACCAGCCGGAAAAAAACAGACAGCTACGATAGTTGTGACTGTGCCGTTTTTTTTTTCTCGTCTCGCCCTTGACGAGATTTTGTGAGCTGTTGTGACGTCATCCTACTTCGTTGTGCTTGACTGTTTCTAAAGCTGTGAACTCAAGGCGACGCGGAACGGATTCTCTTCTTTCCTGACATTGCCTGGTGGCTGGTCTCTGCTTCTCTATTTTGGATTGTGTGTTTGCTGTGTGTGTCTGTCTGTGGTGCGCTCCTCCGTGTGTCCCCTTGTCCGAGTGTGCCGCCCCTGTACGCGTCTGCGAGCTCCTTCTGCTCCCTCTTTTCTCTCTTTTCGGAGCTGCACACGGACTTGTCCGTTCGCGCAGCCACTTGTGCTTCTGCGCGTGCAGCGTGTGAGCGTGTGTGTGTGTGTGCTTGTGTGTGCATACGTGACACCTCTGTCCCATCGTTCGTTTCCGGTTAGCTTGTTCTCTACCTCGCTTGTCGCGTGTGTTCTTTTTTTCTTCTTCTCCCGTGTTTGCTTTGATCTCTGCGGCGTACATCGTTGGCGTGTGCGGCCTCTGCTCCGTCTGCCCTGACCCCTCCACCGACTTTTTCTCTCCCAGGTGGTTCGGTGCTGTGCAGGCGCTCCTATTCTCCTGTTTGCCCCCCTCGAGCGCTGCCTTGTGTCACCGTGTTTCCTGTGGTGCACACGCGTGTGTCTTGCACCCGTCCCACTTCCCCCCGCTCTTCTCCTTACCCGTGTTGACGACTGTCGCGTTTGCCTTTTTGTGTTGGCGTCTGTGTGTGTGTGTGTGTGTGTGCTGACGGCCGGTGTTGCACGTCGCGTTCTGACGCGTCTGATCGGCATTCGCGATTCTCATCTCCCCCCCCACGTGAGGTGAGCTGGTTACTGGCTCTCTTGCCGTATTCCTTCCGGTCATCCAGAGCGTGGTGACGTGGAGCCCTCTGTCCCCCCTTGCTCTCCTCTGCTAACGTGTGTGCCGCTTCGCGACCCGCATCCCCCCCACCCCTACCTGCACCGACCTCAGCGACCTGCCGCATCATCGGCTAGTCGCTACGTGCCTATCAGAAACTCCACTCCTTGTGCCTCACTTTCCCTCCACTCGTTTTTCCGCTTCTTGTTGGGACACAACGCTTCGCGTCTGCGTTGCATCGGACGCTCTATTCCTCCTCCCCTTTCACGTGCCCTTCCTTCTTCCCTCCATTTGGAGCCGTCGACCATCCGCCCCCCCCTCCCCCCCCTTCCGTGTCGCTCCCTCCACACCTCGCTGGTGCCAGTATCACCCCACTCCCTTACCTTCGCCATCATTTTTCGTTTCTCCCCGCAAGGTCCCCCCGTCAGCACCTCTCACGTCTCCCTCTTCTCTTTCTTTTCTTACGCTGCTGCCCGCTCCTCCCACCCTCTTCCCTCAACTTCTTCCTTCCAGTCATTGTTGCCTTTCCCTCCTGCGTTGCGTGCACGAGGGCGGTCTCGTGGTCGTGCTACTGCGTCGGAGTGTCGTCCGTGCCCGCGTTGTCTCCGTTTTTTTTCTCTTTTTCATTTTGCCGCTGTGCATCCCTTTTCTTGTGTTTGTTTTCCTCTTTCGCTTCTCTGTCCTGAGCCCCCCTCCCCTCTCTGCCCTGCCCCCCTGCCTCACTGGAAAGAAAGCGAGGGGAAGTGTGCTTCTTTGTGCGTGATAGAAGGGAGGAGAGACAGCGCGCGAGCCTTGTGCTGCGGATCTGCCTTCACCTCCCGCCTCCCCACACCCCACCCCCATCCCCCCCTTCCGTTCCGACCGCCCTCCTGCTTTATTTTCGTTTTACGCACGTCCTTCCCCCCATTCTCTACGTTCATCGTCCCTCCACCCGCACCTCCTCTCTT
>JASAOO010003070.1:0-20308 GCA_030849075.1 Zelonia costaricensis | reverse complement strand
TTGCGGAGGTGAACGCAGCGTCTTCTTCGCCGGCAGACAAGCCGCGGATTCAAACAGGTGCACTCGCGCACGCAAAAAGTCAACGCAAACGTCATGGCAGGCCAGCAGGCGCTACCCACGTAGAAGGCGCTCGCGCGTTAGGGACGCGCCCCCGCGCCCCCGAGTGCCCGGAGGCGCATCGCACGGAGCTCTTCCGGCGAGGGCCGCGCGGGCGGTGCCGCCGCCTGGGCACCGGTCGCCGTGACGCCCGACTCTTGCTCTGAAACCAGCGCCCCGCGCAGCGTACGACCGGCGCCGGTGAAGGCGGGGCGCTCCGCTTCAGCCGAGCCAGCAGCGCCGCCGCTGCCACCGCTTCCACCGGCACCGGCGGCCGAAGCGGCGGCCGGCGCGGACGGGCTCGCCCCCGCCGCGTCTTCCTTCGCCCCGTCCGTGAGGCTAGGCGGGCGGAAGTTGAAGGGCTGGAACTGCACCCCTGTTGGGCTGCTGGCGCCAATGACATTGGCGCCGGTGGGCGACGCAACAGAGGGCAGCGGCGATTCAGGCGGCGAAGGCGGCATGTCAAGTGGCCGCTCAAAGTCCACCTTGAGCTCGACCGGCGCACCGTCCGCGCGCACCGTCAGGATGCCGCTCACCGAGTCCTGCCCCATGTTGATGATGTCCACGAGGTCTAGCCGGAACTCGCGGCTGAGGTAGCTGATCACGATGGTGGTGCCTTTCGTCAGCACGGGGTACTGCGCCAGCCGCTGCTCCAGCACCTGCCGCGGGTTTTCGAACATGACGAGGGCCTTCTGGTGAGGTCGCAGCTTGACAAGGGAGCCGGGTGGCAGACTGCAGCTCTGCACCTTCACCACCATCGCCGCGCTCAGCCCGAGGTGCTCGAACATCCAGTCCGGCAGCACGACCGAGCCCGCCTGAGCGTTGAACTCAAGCACGGCGGCATACACGCGCTTACGGGTGGGCGTGATGATCTCAAACTGCAAAGGGTACACCATCGTAATGCGACACAGGTCATCCAGCACGTTCGAGGGCAGCAGGACGCGGCTGCCGTAGTTGATGCGCTCCTGCCCCACGCTGGAGGCCGACACCGCCCTCAGCAGCGTCTCGTACGCCTGCGGAAGAGCCGCCATCGTGATTGGGAAGGAGGAGGCGCGAGCGAGCGACTGGAGCAGCGTGCGATCCACGAGAGAAGAAAAAAATGGAAGATGGGTAGGGGGTGATGGTGGTGGTGCAACACCGACTTGCCTACCGCCACGTCCACGAGCCGCCCCTGCTACGCACGGAGTCGGGAATAGGAGCTGAAGCTGCTGTGAGAGTTCAACCGTGGTGGCTGGCCTTTGCACGGCAGGGAGAGCGCAGGCGGTATGGGCGGTGACAAAGAACAGTAGTAATCGAAGCGGTAGGGGCGGGGCGTGGGGAGGGGTGGGTGGGGGGGGGGGCCGACGGCGCGGATGTGAAACTAGAAACCCGAGAGGCGTGACCGGGGCAGCAGGCGTGGATGGCGGTGAGGGGGAGGAAAGGGGAAGCGGGAACAGCATGGTGGGAGGTTGGAATGAGGAGCAGGAGACGCTGCGTGACGACTGGCACCTGCGCTCACGAGTCAAGAGCGCCAGGGTCGCGGGAAGCACCACTCCAGTGTGTCTAGAGCAGCCGAAGGGAGGGGGAAACAAGACGATTTGCGTGCACGCTGCCGCCACGGGTGAGTTCCGTGGCCGCTCGCACCGCATCCACGTCCGTCGCTTCGCATCGCGTTCTTCGGGTCGCCTCGGCTGGAGCTCCACGTGCTGCACCCCCCAAAAGAAAAAAAAATGAGGCTTCGCTGTGATCGGCCAGTCCGTGGCCAGCATCGCCTCCTGCGGCGGTCGTACATGTCGAGTTTCGGGTTTCTTCTCCGCCCCCACCCTCTCCTCGGCGCTATTCTTCACGATGCGAGGTGTGTGGCGACAGACGTCGGGCAGCACCCCAACACACAAAAAAGAGAAAAGAACGAGCTGATGGCTGGCCCCCCTTTTTTGCCTTGCGATTGGACCCGTGCGAGCACACTCGCGACAGCGTCCTTGCCATACCAAAACTGAAAGAGGGGAGGGGGGAGAAGGAGGAGGGCAAGAGACTGGCAACTGATCCAGTGCCCATTCGTGCACTTGCTGCGTCGGGTCGCCGCGGCACGGCTGTGCGACCCCACACACCCACTTGCACGCCTCACGTGAGCAGCCCAGACCCTACGTTGCTTCTTCGTCACCTTGTGACTAGCCTCATGCGCTGTCAGCACACAACGCCCTCCACCAGCTCCCTGCGGTACTGCTCCAGTTCACGCGGGACAACGGCGCTATCGGCGCACAACCACCGCACCATGAGCCACGTGCGGACCGCCAGCTGCACCCCGTACACACGCAGCGTCGTCTCGCTCGCCGCGACGGCGAGCCCCTCGACGGAGAAGCACGCCTGACCAGCCGCATTGACGGAGCGGCGCGGCTGTGCAGGCGTGAGTAGCAGCGTCTCGAGGTAGCCAAAGAGTTGCTCCAGCACCTCGTCCGTGACGTCATCGAGGCAGTGCAGCTCCATCTCAAACACGTCGCCCGTTGCGAGCGACGTGATGAAGAGCGTCACGAAGGGCTCGTACGGGTGCTCGCACACGACGGTGCGGAAGTGCTCCGGCGGCGGCAGCGGTATCGTGAGCTGCGCGGACCGGTAGACGTTCCCGCACACCTCCATGTCTTTGCCCATCGCCTCACGCACCACCACGGCGGCCAGAACCGGGGGCGGCGGCGACGGCGGGGACGACGGCGAGGCCGCTCGCCGCTTCGACGGTGCAGCACCGGGGTGCTCTGGCGCGACGCTGACTGCGAGGTCGACGGACACAAACGCGTCCCGCAGCAGAACCACGTCGCCGCTGTCGCCGCGGGCAGTCGCGATGGGGCGAATCGTGACAGCGGCCTCCCACGACGCGGCGGTGCTGGGCGTGAGCACGAGTTTGCTGCGCACGCCGTGCGGGGCGGCAGCGGCGCTCACGGCGACGTCCAGCGGTGTCTCCACAACGTACACGCCGGATTCGAGGCCTGGGGCCTGGATCTGAAACTGGTTGCAGCCCCGCTGGCGGCGGCTCCAGCTGCCGGTGCGAGACGCCTCAGCGTCGTGGGGCAGCCGCGCGTTCTGCGCGGCGTAGAGCAGGTCGGCGAGGCGCTCTTCGTAGGCGTTGGTGTGGGTCTGCAGCTGCAGAGTGTACGCGATGCCGCCGCGCACGAGGTAGAAGCCGGCGAGGATGACAGGCGAGGGCCCGACGTGGATGTTCACGTACGTCTCCATCGTAGTCGTGGCAATGTTGTGTGCGGCGGTGGAGAGCTTCACCTTGAAGTACGTCTTGGCCTCCGCCACGGCCGCCCGCGCCCGCTCCACACAGGCCCTCACGTAGGCGTCGGTCGTGATGCCGGCAGCCCCGCACTCGACGGCGCTGCACGACTCTGCCATGAGGCTGAGCCGTGACCCGTCCTCGTGGAGAAAGCGCATCACCTCGAGTGGGAAGCGGTAGCTCGCCGACTCCTCAGCGTAGCCGCGCGGAATGGCCGTTGCGAGGGCCCCCACACGCACTCGCGTCGCCCCCGCCGCCGCGCGCGCCGCGGTGAAGCTGCGGTCCGGCGAGTGGCAGTCGAAGAACTCCTGCTGCGTCGGTGACAGCGACGCGCGGGGGCCGAGGCGGATCGACGACTGCCTGGACGGACTCGGCGGCGTCTCGGGCTGCGGCGTGGTCAGCCGCTCGGCCCGCGATGAGCCGCTGCGGCCCACCTCGCTGCCCTCTCCCAGCGAGGCGCTCATGCTGCGGCCACGCAGACTGCGGTGGAAGGCGTCGGATGCAGCCTGCACTGCGTCTGTCATGTTGACAAGAGAGTCGTAGACCCACGAGAAGAGAACGGAGTTGCCGGGCGAGTGGGTGTGCGACTCCTCGCGCGGCGTCTGCGACGGCGAGGTGGAGGGCGTCGCGGGTGAGACGGCGCGGAGGGCCTCCGGTGCCACTCCGGCGTTGAGCAGCTCCGCAGGACTGAAACCCTCCTTCAGCAGGGCGCGCGGGGAGGCCCCGTCGTGAAGCCGGCGCATCACCACCTGCCGCCGGTCATCGGGGCCGGACGTGCGCCGTGAGGTGGAGATGTAGTAGACAAAAACGCCGACGGCGACGACCACCGGCAGCCCCCAGCCATTTTTGCCGCGGTTCTCCATTTGTGTGTATACGCGCAGTCGTGTATGGTGTCGCGGTGATGCGGAGGGTGGCCTCGAAGAACAGCGCGGTGGACACTGACGCTGGACCGGCGCAAGGACACAAGAAAGGAATCAATCCGCCGTACGCTACACACACGCACACACACACACACGCGCATGCAGACACGGCCAGATCGCAAGAAAAAAAAGCGGACGCAGAAATCACGGGAAGCGGAAAGGGAGGTAAAAGGGGGACGGAAGGCGTGCAGAGGCGGGGAGGGGGGGGGGCCTTTTCAGTCCTGTACGGTGGAGCGGCTATACAGCGTTGGTGGTGGTGGTGGTGGGGGGGGGGGGGGCGGGCGGCACCGTCGCAACAAGTGCGTGTCTGCCAACTTCGGACGAGGCGCGCCGTACCCGTACCGAGTTCTGGAGTAAGTAAAAGCGCGGTGCGTCCGCGCGCGTGTGTGTGTGTGTGTGTGTGTGTGTTTGTGTGCCTGAGAGTGGATCGCGCCTCGGGGTGTCACACGAGTAGCAGTGTGAGGGGTGCCGCCACGCTTTCGTGAATGAATGCAGACACCAAGGTAAGGAGACGAGACGGTGAAGAATGGGGCAGAAAGAAAGGTTCTGGCATGTGGTGGCGCGACGCACGCAGCATGTCTACTACGAGAGGCGCTTGGAAAAACAAAAGAGAGGAGCGCGTGCGGGTTGGGGGCGGGGGCGGGAGAGCGTGGAGGCACTCTGGTGTCAGTCGTGGTGCTGCACACAGTCGTACCTACTTCGATCGAGCCAACGAAAAACTGCGCTAGTGTCATCGCTGGGGCTTTGCATGGCGTCAGGCTACGTCTACTAAAGGGCGAGAGTGTGCCTCAGCGTTCGCTGCCCTCCAGCTGGTCGCAAGTTCCACTCATGCAGCGTTCTTGACCGGCGCAGCAGGCGCGCGAATGAGTGGAGGCAGTGTCGTCCCCTTCACGATGGTGTCTTGCGACCCTGCGTTGCTCATCCGCGATTCTTCCTCGTGGCCATGCTATACACCTCCGCGCAGCAGCGGCAACTATGCACTCTCCTGTGTTTGTTTTTCTGCCCGTGCGACACACCGCCGCACCTAGCGCCACCACAACGAAAGCGGTCCTGATAGGCAGTGCATCGACTCACACCCACGCACACATGCGTGCCCAACGCGTAGAGCCCCACCAGCGTGTACAAGAGGCAATGCAGTCACAGCAGCCGGAGAGGGTCAGGCGTGCAGCAGCTCAGGGCGGGCCTGGGCAACCGCCGCGGCTGCCGCTGCAATGCGGTTGAAGGCGTCCGTGTCTGTGATCGCCGCAAACGTGTTCTCGCCACTGCCGCCACTGAACTCGATAAACCCCGTGTCCTGATGGATAGCCGCATCGACGCGGTGGGAGCGTGCCATGGAGACGAGCAAGTCGTACAGCTCGGCCTCCGTCAGCTGCGTCTCTTCCATGTGCGCGCATAGGGAGCGCCAGTGCACGCACTCGAATGTGCGAGCGAGGACGACGATGTTGTGCTCGCGCAGCGCGGTGCGCAGGACGGGCTCTGGCATGTGCGGTGCCGCAGCCGCCAGCATCCCCTCGACGTCCGCTGCACCGAAGACCTGACCCTTGTAGGCGATCTGCACGTACCGCTGCATGTCGCGCGGGAGCGGCGGGACGCGGCTGGGCTGCAGCACGCTGTGCAGCGCAGCTTGCCGCGACGATTCGCCGGTTCGGATGCACACGGCGCAGAGGGCGGCGCGCTCGAGGGCCTCTGCGTCTCCGCTGCACTCGTGCAAGGCGGAGAAGGACTGGAAGGCGCGCAAGAAGTCGCCCCGCTCCTGCCGGTACGCACCGAGCTCGGCGAGGTATACGCGCAGCACGCCCTGCTGGTGCGCCGCATCCTCGCTGCGCGGCGTGCGGTTGGCGAGAACGTGGTAGAGCGACATGCCCTTCTGGACCGCGGAGTCGGCGCAGCGGGTGATGCCGGTGACGCGGGCGGCGTGTAGCACGCGTGCCACGCACGCCAGTCGGTCCAGCGGGGTGAGGCCGTCGTATGTGAAGAACGCGGGCGACTGCAGCACCTCCGCGTCGTGCGCGAGAGCCTTGTCGTGCTGGCCCACCGTCGCGTACGCCGCGGCGAGCGACACGGCCAGCAGCAGCGCGTCGCCGGTCACGGCCGAGGTGGACGCGTGCGTCGCGCGGAACTCCGACATTGCCCAGAGCGCCTCGCCCGTCTCGGCCGCGCACGGCGCTGTCGCAGGGGCACGGGCGCGGCGCTGCAGCACGGTGGCAAGCTGCGAAAAGAACGACTTGCGACCATCGAAGGGTGCCGCACGAAGTCCCTCGAGTGCCAGCGCCGCTGCCATGCTGGCGTCGCCACGAGCGATGGCCGCGTCGACGTCGAGCCACGAGAAGGTGCTCGGCGAGGACTCCATCGCCACGCACTGCAGCTGGAGCAGCAAGGAAAGACAAAGCAGGAGAGTCTGTATGGCGATGAGAAGCAGAGGGATTGAGGGGGGCGGTACGGCGAGCAGCGACAGCAGCAGCAACGCAGCTGTTAGTGCGCCGAGGGCTTGGAGCTCTGTCTCGGATACCAACTCGGAAGGGGGTCGTGTCCGGGGCACAAGCGGCAGTCGAGACGGGGGGGGGGAGGGGGGAGGCGTTAAAGTGAGGCCGTGAAGGGAGAGGGGGGAGGAAAAAGAAGAGAGAAGCATCCGTAGAGGGCTATGCACCACTTCGATTCTCTGCCAGGCGAAACCGCGAGCACAATTGTCCGCCTCGGCAGCCGTGTGTGTCGCGTCCATGGGCGACGAGGACCCAAAGCCCCTCTTCTCTCCTTGACGGTCCTCGAGGCGAAAAGGGGGGTGAGAGGGGGGGGGGGGGTAGCTCAGCCCTGTTGTTTCCAAGGCTCACCGGGGGACTCGCCACACAGCGAGCACGTCCTCTATGAGGCAGGATGTGCTCGTGGCGAAGATGCTTCGAGCTTCTTTCCAGCTTTCATGGAGAGTTCGCAGAAAAGAGCGTGAGCTTGGCTGTTCTTGCAGTGTGGAGGAGGGTGAGAAAGCCCATTAACCGACACGTACACACGCTTGCACGCCTGCACATGTCCTTGTCCATTACTTATCCGAATGCTATGGCAGAGGCTGGGCTATAAAAGATGTGAGGCCAGCGAGACGCCGGGATGAAACGCCACCCAGCGTGGGCAGCTGACTCGCGGCAGACCGGCAATGAAGCAGAACACGCCCACACGCACTTTCACGAGGGGGTAGGGGAGGGTTGCGGAGTCGTTGGGAAGGGGGTGGGGGGACCGAGCTCCCCCCCTCGCCCCCCTCAGGCGTCCTCTGTTCCGCCGCCTACTTGCGCGCCTTCTTCTTAGCAAGGAAGAAGTCCACGGCGTCGTCTACGGACTGGGACGCTGCCGGCACGGCACCGTTCGTGCGGTCGCGCTTCCCCTGACGCGCTTTGGCCACCGTGGAGGCGAGCTGCGCCACATCGTCGGCGACGCGCTTGTCCTTCTGCGCCACTTCTAGGTGGAAGCGGGGGTCGGACAGGAGCTTGGACTTGAAGCGGTCATCGATCTGGTCGACCGCCTGCTGCGCCTCCTGCGCGCGCCGCGTGTGTTGCACCTGCTGCGTGACGCCGAGCTGGTTGGCCGCCCGCATCTTCTTCTTTGCGGCCCGCTCCTCTGCCAGGCGCTCCTTCACCTGCTTTGCGTGCGCCTTGCGACGCTCCTTCCCGCTGGCCCGCACGGCGCCGTCGTCGTCGGTGCCCATGAGCTCCTTCAGCTTCTGCCGGTTCTCGGCTTGGTGGGCCGCCTGCGCCGCCTTCTCCACCTCGCGCTCCTGACGCATCATCTCCTTCTTCGACTTCTTCATCTCCTTGCGACGCAGCTTGTACTTGAGCTCGGCCTGCTTGGCGAGGTCGGCCGCTTTCATCTTCTGCGTGAGCCGTGCGTCGCGCTGCAGCCCTGCTGCCTTCGTCTCCGCGTCCATGTCGAAGGTTGCCTCCATGTCCCCCATCGGCATCCCCGCCTCGTCGCCGTCGTCGTCGTCGTCCCCCTCCTCGTCCTCGCCGTCCTCTTCCATCTCGACATCGCTGAAGCGGTTGAGGGCGTCGTCATCGTCATCGTCGTCGTCGTCTTCGCTGCTGTCACCGCCGCTCCGCTCGCCTCCCTCCTCCCCCGCTTCGTCCTCCTCGAGCTCGTCGGGAATGCCGCCTACCTCCTCCAGCAGCGCCGCGTACGTGCGCCGGATGCTCCGCTTCTCGCGCGTCTTCTTTTCCTGCGCCAGCGGGCCGCCGTCCACCTCATCGTCGGAGTCAGCCGGGGCGAGGTAGGCGGCGAGGTCGTCCTCCTCGGTAGTGCCGGTGAAGGCGTCCTGCACCGACTGGTGGCGGAACACGTCATCCTGGTCCCACGAGATGCGGAACTTGCTCTGGCTCAGCGCGCTCATCTTAAAGGAGGCGAGCGGCTTGAAATTGGCCGGAATGCGGTCGGCACGGCTTACGGGGCGCTCGAAGGTCTCGTCGTCGTCGATGTAGCGCAGGTCGAGCACGACGCCGCTCGCCTCGATGTCCATGCCGTCGAGCTCGTTGTACACCGCGGCGGCTGTGTCGGGCGAGTCGAAGGTGGCGACGGCGTAGTAGTACTTCATGCGGTCCATCTCGTACCGGCGGTACTTGCCACCGGAGAAGAGCTCGCCGTCCTCGCCCTGCTCCGTCATCATGTTCGGGTTATCATCGGCCCACCCGTCGCTCCGCGGCTCGCTGACGGCGTCCTCGGAGACGTCGTCCGGCAGCTCCTCCACCATCTCCACGCCGTCCGCCGCCTCACTGCCGTCGCCGTCGGCGCTGCTCTCGGTGTCCCCCTCGCGCACCCACAGGTCTGGGCCGTGCATCTTCTCGTGCTCCATCATGCGTTTCCCAAAGTCGCTCATGTACACGCTGACGTCCAGGAGCTGCCCGCCGAGGGGGAGGGCGTGGAAGAGGATCGCGTAGAGGTCGACGGCCCGGACGTGGTCCCAGTCGCAGTTGACGATGGCCACGCGGCGGCGCGCCTCGATGAACTCGACGTCGTCAGGGGCCCACGCGGCGACCTCGTCGTCCAGCGCCGCCTCCTCCTCCGGTGCCAGTGACGCGGCGTCGTCGCCGCCGTCACTGTTGACCGACGAGTGCGCACTCGTCTCGCTGTCCGTTACGTCGGACGGCGTCTCCTCGTCGACTTCCTCGTCCTCGGGCGCGTGGTGAAAGTGCTTGGCAAAGCGCGGGTCCTCCTGCGCGGCGCGCTCGGCGGCGTCGCGGACGCCACGGCGGGGCTGGCGGGCTGCCAGCGACGACACCGCGAAGCGCGGATCGGTGAAGCGCGCGGCGAAGCGGTGGTCTCCGTTGCCGCCCCGCCCGCGGGCTCCGCCCCGCCCGCCACCGCGGCCACGGTAGTTGCCGCCGCCGCCCCGCCCGCGCGACGAGCTCTGCAGCGTCTTCATGCCTCTCCGGGTGTGCGACCGCGTAGGCCTTTGCGAGGGTCGCACAAGAGAAGTCGGGAACGAGAAAAAAAAAAAAGGCGTCTCGCCTCGTGTGGTGCTGAAGCGCAGCGAGGGAGCGCCACCTGACGCTGACTGCGCGTTGACGTGCGTGTGGGGTGAGAGTGGCGTGAGAGGCGGGAAGAGAGAGAGAGCAGAGTCGAAGTGCGCAGCACGAAGAAGTGGAGGGGAGGGGTGGTGCGAGGGTTGGGGAGGGGGGGAGGAGAAGGCGCGCGCTGCACGGGCGCTTTCTGCGTTCGCATGGCGCGACAGGGCAGAGGGGCTGTGCAGCCTGCGTAGCTGGCGCACAGTTAGGGAGGCGGTCGCGACCGCTCAACAGAATCTAGAGCAGGTGTCGTGTTCGTGGATTGCTGTGGGCTGGCGTCGGCGCACGTGCGCCCGAACTGAAGAAGATGTCAACGGGAAGAGCATCACCGACCTTCACAGGGAGGAGAAGAGGCGCAAGACGGCGTCGCAGCCGACCGCGCCTAGACGCACAGCGCTGGAGGGCGCGACTCACCTACGCCACCTCGACTCGACGAAGCCGTCAGTGCAAGAATGCGCAAGGACCAGGCGCCCCCTTCAAGGACCAGACGCACACGCACACACAAAGCCAACAGCATGCACGTACACACCCGCCTCACGGCGGGCACAACTATAAGGACAGCTCGTGGACACACGGAGGGAGTGCACAAAAGTAAAAGGCGAAACGGAAGGTGACGGCATACAACCTGCGTGACCCCTGACAGAGCGCGAAGCAAGTGGAGGGAGGAGGAGGAGGGGATGGTGGAGTGGAAAGGGCATCCACACGGCAAATGTCCACTGCCAAGACGGCCCCCCGCACGCAGCTTTGTGAGCCGCTTCAGTGCGTGGCTGGCACCTTCTCCGTGCGCCGGCCACAGACGGGGCACCGAGGCCGAGCCCATCCTCGCCCCTGTTCCACGTGGAAGGGAAAGTGTGTGTGTGTGTGTGTGGCGTCAGGTGATGAAGGCACACACACACACACACACAAACATTCACGGGTGAAGAGAGTGGCTGGGAGAGTTGGAAAAGGGAACGCAAGACTCCACCACCGGGTCGCCACAGAAAAACAAACACGACGGAGGGGGGAGGGGAAAGGGGGACGGCGCACGGCACTGCGTGGGGAGCCAGCACAAACACACGAACACACACGGCGACACAAGCCCAGACACGGACACAAAGGCGGTGGGGCTTAGTTCGAAACGGAGATGCATATGAGCAGAAGTGAAGACACACCCACGTGGATGCGTGTGTGTGTGTGCGCGTGTGTTGTCCGTGCGTTGGCGCTGCGTGCAGCGTCCAGCGCCAAGCCACGCCGAACACGCACGGAGAGAAGCTCTGGCACACGCAAACACGCACACACACACAAAAACAAACAAACAAAAAGCACAAATCAAGACGATGAGGAGCCACAAAACACCGCCGCGCCACCTCACGAGCGCGGCACACCACACCTGGCGGGGCACCCTTTGCACTCCTCCACGGTCGACGGCCTTCACATGCACGCAATGAAGGAATGCTCAAAGCCGTGCACACAAGATCGGAGAGAGGAGTACACGAGAAGGCGAGAAACACCAACACGGACTCGGAGAGCGGCGAGCGGGACGGAGGCGAGATACCGAGGCGCAGAGCGAAGAGAGCAACGAGAGAGAGAGAAGGACAAGTCTGCACCAGAGCGGAGATGACGACCAGCGTACACGTCAAACCCGAGGCCAAGAAGACAAACCAAAAACCGGAAAATAAACAAAAAGGAAATACGTGTGGTTTGTGCACATCAGAGAGGCTTGCGTACACGCACCTCGAAGAGAGAGAGAGAGGTGATGAACGAGGAGGAGAAGGAGGCGCATCGAGACACGGGAGCAACAAGAACGAGATCGCAAGCGTGAAAGAGGGGAAGTGAAGAGAAACCGGGACGGACAGGAGGGAAGCCGCAGCCCTCATTTGCGAAAGACTTCGAAGAGTGCACAGCCGATTGAACAAGGGAACACGGGCGGCACGCCAGCACCCGCTTACGTAGCGTCGTTGGTGCATCATCCTGCTATTTGTACACACGTTTCCCTGTGCCCCCCCTCGCTGTCTAGCGCGAGAGCCGACTCGCACCGAGAGGCAGAGCTCACATGGAAAGCAAGGCGTGGCGGTGTGAGGAAGAGAGCGGGCGCGGCGGGACTGCATCGCCGTCAACCGCCCTCAAAGGACTCCGCAACAAAAGCAGAAAGAAAAACGCCAAATGAGCACGAGAGAAACGCGAAGGGAAGACGCCTCCTCGTGGAAAGGCGCGGACGTGCAACAGCAAAGGGAGGGGGGGGGGGGAGAAACTCGGGCAGCGCACGGGGGACGGGAGGCAGTGAGAGAAGAGCAAGACGAGGATGTGCGTGTGGGTGTTGCCGTGTCGCGGCCCAACCCACTCCCTCCCTCGCTTAGACGACGCCCGAGGCCGACGCGCCGCTACGAAGACTTCTGCTTGTTGAGGTGGTTTGTGATGTACGTGACGGCGCCGTTGACGTTGCCAATGAGGACGACCCAGAGAAACACGATGGCGCAGCTCCACATGCGATAAATGGGGTAGATGGCGACGACCAGCATGCACGGGCCGAACGAGATGCAGATGGCGGCGACGACCATGTAGAACTCGTGGTGGCGGTACCACTGCGGGTCCTGCGGGACCTTGTAGCGCGCCGAGTAGCCCCACATGGCGAAGAAGGCGGCGATGAGCAGCAGGGAGGGGTAGAGGAAAAGGTTGTACGTCCGCTCCGCCTTCAGGCACTCCTGCATCATGCCGGTGGCGTAGATGATGCAGAAGGAGAAAGTCGCGATGCTGCACCGCTTGACAAAGCTGTAGCCCGTCTCCGGCTGCATCTTGGCCACATTGAGGTGCATCGTGCCAACGAGGAAGCGGAAAGAGCCCTGATTCGAGTGAACGCAGCACCAGCTTCAAGGTCGACACACTTGAGGTGCACTGCGAGATACCTGGTGGGTGGTGGTGGTGGGGGGGGCCAAGGCAAAGAGGCCGGGGAGGGTGGCTAGAGGGAGAGTGAAAGAGCTGTGTGAATGTGTGTACGTGCGCATGTGCGTGTGTGTGTGTGTGTAGTCGGAGCAGGTCAGAGAGAGAGCAATAGCGGGGTGGGGGTACAGAAATTTAGGTTGCGGACGGGCTTGCCTAGTGATGAAGGAAAGCGATCGCATCCCATTGCCGTGTTGGACCTGACGTACCCCGTTGCCTTCTCTTCTGTGCGAGGCCGAGTGCACACGTCACTGCCATGGGCAGCGCACGCCGGCGCCGACAGACAGCCATCGTCTCAGGCTCCCTGACAAGACAAGCGGGCACTGCACGAGCGATTGGAGGGGGGGGGGTGGCTCGTCGCGTCATGGCGTTGGTACAAGAGCATGTTTCAAAACAGCAAGCGGAGGAAAGAAGAACGACGTGACAGCTTCACACCGTGGGCGGCCAAGAAAAGACAGACGGGCTCACTCTGGCACACAGACACAGGGATAGAGAGAGCGAGAGAGAGCCAAAGATGTACACCCGGACACACGCATACAAAACAGACGACCACGCCGCGCGCGACACGCTAGGCGGTGGGCGGCGAATAGTCTACATCATCTACATTACATGAACGAACTCCCTCGCCACGTTGGGATGGGACGGCACGGCACGACAATACCCAAAACCGTCACACACACACACACACACAGACAGACACACACAGACATGCACAGGCGCATGCTAACGCGCAAAGCGCCGATCTCACGACTCGCCCGACTCCACGGGCTATTCGAACATGGAGGTGTCGACACCCATCGCCCGCAGACGCCGCAGTGTGACGGCCTCGAGCACCTCCACCTCGTCCGATTTGAGCACCTCTGTGCTCGGCGGCGGCGTTGCCATGGCTGTGGGCGCACCGGCCGCGGCGACATTCACCGGCTCCGCCACGTAGGGCACCGGAGGGGTGAGAGAGGCCTTGATGTCGGCGCTGCTCAGCGACGCACGCGCCTTGCCAACTGTCGGCGGCGGCACCGGTGCGACCTGCACTGCGCCCAGCGCCGGTGCGTTCATCGCAGGCTGACCAAAGCGCCGCTTTTCGGCGGAGGAGCCGCGCGGCCTGCGTGCCTCCTGTGCGCGCTGCAGCACCGAGACGTCGCGGCGCAGGAGGTCCTCCTCGAGGACGTCGACGGCCTTCTCGAGCCGCGTTGTCTGCTGCACCGCCGACACCCAGTTCGCCTCCATCGCCGTGGCGTGCGTGCAGAGGTCCTTTACGCTGGCCATTGGCCGCAGCGGCACCGCCTTGCGCGCTGCGTTCTGCCCCAGCAGCTTCAGCGCGTCACGAGCCTCGTTGGCGCTTGTGCGCTCGCTGAGGTTGCTGACGGCGGTGCGGTAGATGAGCAGCGGCGGCGCGGCGAAGTCGTCCATCACCTTCTCCTCCGCCCGCAGGTCGAGCGCGGCGGCATACCGTCCCGTCGCGTGCAGCGTCGTGGGCACGTAGAAGCGGTTCGTCCACTCCGCAATCATCGTGTCGTAGTACGAGGAGATGATGGAGGAGAGCAGCGTTGCCGTCTGCGCGATGGCCTCCTCGTTGTGGCGGTGGAAGGGGACCGGGTTGATGGGGGAGCCGATGAGGTGGACGACAGCCATGACAGGCGGCGGCCCCGCCGTCGACGCACGCGTCGCCACCAGGCGTTCCGTGTAGCGGTCGTGCACGGGCGTCAGCAGCTGCGCGGCGTTCGTGTGCTCCATTAGTTCGGTCAGCGTCAGGTCCGAGACGGCGGTTTGCGTGGCGTTGTGCACGTGCGGCTGCGGCTGCAAGTTGATGGCGACACCGGTCTGGCACACCACGCACGGGATGGAGGACTCGAGGGTGGTGTACGGGGCCGAGTTCGCCAGCGACGAAAGATCCCGGCCAACCACAAACGGGGCGACCAGCTCCGAGGACGAGAGGTTCTGCCGCGGCCGCAGCCACAGCAGCGCCACGTGGGCGCGACACTGCACAGCGAGGCTCTCCAGCATCGTAAAGAGGGTAGCAGAGACGAGGTCGAGCGCGGTGACCATGCGCTTCATCTGGTACGGTGGGACGGAGCCTTCAAACATGACCCGCATCGACGCCTGCGGGGGGCCGGCGAAGACGGCGGGGTTCACGACGTACGGCAGCCGCGTCGAGCTGTCGGCCGGGCCACGCAGGTCGGACATCCCGAGGCTGCGGAAGCCGCCACCGGACACCGCGGCTGCCAGCGAGCCGGCGCTGCGCCGCTTAATCGCCTGCTGATGCTGCTGCTGCTGCTGTTGGCCCGTGCGGGTCTGCGCGGCGGCCGAGGAGGACGGCTGCCCGGGGGCGGCGTCGTGCTGACGCTCCTGCAGCACCTGCACCTCCTCCTGCACCGCGCCGCAGAGCTGCTGTACCAGCTGCGACACCTGGGCGAGGCGGTGGTCGTCCTCGCTGGTCTTGCCGCGTGTCTCGCGGAGGATGGCGGAGGTACGGCTGAGGTAGCGCCCCACGCGGGTGCTGAAAGAGGCCGGTGTCAGCATGTCCTCCGGGAACGTATGCTGGCAACTCGCGCAGAGCATCGTTGTCATGGCTGCAGTCTCTGATGGGGTGGGTAAGGAGGAGGGGTGCGCGTGTGCGATCGAGTGAGGGGGATCGACTCGAGGAGGCGGAACGGGTGTTTGGGTCGGGGTGGGCGAGAGGAGTCCTCGCTTCATCGAGATGGGATGAGACGGAGAGAGAGACGCACCAAGAAGGGGAAGCGGGTGTCGAGCAGAGATGCCAAAAAAAAAAAAAAAGGCGCCATCCGCGTTGCACAAACGACGTGCAGGACGAACCCTCGCGCTCGACACGCCTCCTCTTACGCTCGCCCCATTTGCAGCAGTTGGGAGGGGGCAGCGGTGAGGCGGCGCCAGTGGCGATGTACGGCACGCTTGGGGACTTCCGCTGCGTGCCGCGACACAGGCAGCGCACAAGCAGCGCACTTTCAAAGGGCTGCTGGTCGTCCCAACGGCGCGGTGGAGCTGCACTCAGGCAGCGCACGGTGCATCACCAGGAGTGCTGCCACTCATCTTTTATCGTGTGCCTTCACTTTCAGCTCATCGATCGTGCGTCCAGTTTACGCCGACGCAGATGTAGACATATCAGGGTCTCCGGGAGTCGCGAGGGGCGGCTATACTTGCCCCGCGACAGCGGGAGGAGGGATGGGAGGGGGAGGGGAAGGGGTGGGTGACGCACATTGGCCAATGCAAGGAGCCGTGCCCCACAAGGGAGACGGCGCGGGCCGTGAGGGAGGAGGAGGAGCGGAACTCTCTTTTCCACGTCATTCCTGCGCACCGCACTAGAGAGGAGGATGTCAAGGTACGCGCGTTCCACCACGTGCCGGCAACACCAGCTGCGCGACCTCGTCACTCAAAAGCGAAGTCTGCGTCGCTCGTGGACACGGGCTGCTGCTCGTCGCCTGCTCGCGGCACCGCATACAGGTGGGCGAGCGGCACGCTGTCGCTGTGCGCAGCCAACGCGTCTAGGTCGAACAACGGGTCGTCGTCGCCGTGCAGGTGCGGCGTTGCGGTTGCCGACCGCACCGGCGCCGCTGCGGCGCTCCTCTTCGCCGCAGCGCTGCCCAACTCGTGACCGTCGCGCCGCCGCTTGCGTGACGACGTCGGTGGCGCCGCCGTGGTCTCCTCCGGTGCCCCCAGCGGGGTGGCAGCGGGCACGGAGAGGTCGAAGTCGTCCGGCTGGTCCGTGGTGGCGGTGGCGGTGCCGAGGGCCAGGTGCCCGCTCTCGATCTCGCTTAGGATGGCGAGCTCCTCGTGGTTCAATTCCTTCTTCTTGACCGGCTCCTGCGTCTCCTTCTTCTTCGCCTCGTAGCGGACCTCGAAGGCGGCCATGTCGATCGGGTGCTTCTCGTTGAGCGCCGTCTGCACCTCCTTTGGCTTCTGCCGCATCTCCCGCTGGTAAAGCCGCTTGATGTCGCTGCGCGTGCGACCGGGGAAGAGGACGGCGATCGCGCTGAAATCCGTGCCGTATTGCGAGAGGGCTTGGTAGAAGCTGCGCACCTCGCCCTCGCTCCAGTCGATGCGGGCGTGTCGGCCTGAGAAGCGTTGCGCACGAAGCGGCACCTCTGTCCCGCCACCAACGGGTGCCGCCGAGCCGCTGCCAGTTGTGTGGTGTGCATCCTCAGCGCCGCCGTCGCGGTCCTCCTCGGACGAGGAGCCCGACGCGACGGGTGGGAGGCCGGCCGAGAGGTACGGCGAGGTGGAGGCGCTTGAGTAGTGCACTCGCGGAGGCGGGTGTGGCAGCGGTGCTACGCCGGGGCTCCTGCGCGCACCACCGCCACTCGCGGTCGCGCTGCCACTGCCGCCAGGTGCGCCGCGCATGTGCGCCGTCGACAGCGCCCCTCGCATCACCTGCCCGATCGAGAAGTTCTGGGGGTTGGTAGCACGCGTCGGTGGCAGCTCACTGACGGGAAGCTGCACGAGGGAGCTGAGCGGCACCGAGATGCTCTGCTGGGCGAACGTGGGGCCGAAGGGGCTTGGCATCGCCGTTTGGTACGGCGAGAGGCGGCTGGCTACGGCATCGTCCAGCTGGTCCGGCGGGAACTCGAACTCGTTGTCGTCCATCGTGCCGAAACCGAAAAGCGATGGAGATACCCCCCCCCCCGTAGTTCACGCACCGTGTGTCTTGCGACTCGGTGTACGTGCGTGGCCGTACGGGCAACGAGGGTGTCGTATGAGGCGCAGCAAAGAGGGGGGAGGGGGCAACAACCTCGACGTGCTCGCGCGCTGTCGAGCGGGGCACGGCGAATGCGAAAAGGTGGTGGGAGGTGAGAAGGTGTGTGTGTGTGTGTGGGTGGGTGCCGTTCGGAGTCGGCCTAAATAGCAACAACAACAACAGCAGCAAAAAAAAAAAAAAACACACACGTTCCACGGCGTTCTCTTGGATGCACGCGTGTGGGCGCGCACCTCGACCTCTTTTCTTTTACTAGCGCTCTATTCCCCAACCGTTGGACACGACAGAGAAGGGGGAGGATGAGGAGCGGGTGTACAGAGTCACTCTGGTATCGTGTGAGGTACTGTAAGTGCAAAGATGGAGGCGGAGCAGGAGGAGGTGGGGAATGAGGGAAGTGGATGGGAGGGAGAGACCGAGAGCGGCGCAGGTCGAGGGCTCAGCGATGCGCGAGATGCGCTGAGGGCTAGCTGGGTAGCTACTTCGCGTTTCGTGAGACGCTGAGTTCAACACAGCAGCTCCGCTTTTGCGTGGGCGCGTGTCAGTCTGGCTGACCTTCTCGCAGCGGCGACACGTAGGGCGCACGCGGTAAGAGAGGAGGCAAACGGTATGAGAGGAAAGAGGGGCGCTTAACCAGCAGTGTTGCCGCACGCTGGACGGGGGCCGATGCATGCGAGGTGCGGGACGGGCAACGAAGGAGGAACAGCGATAGCACCGAGCACTGCGGATAGCACACGGACACACAAAAGCGCCGGTGAGCTGCAGCGAGGAGAGAGCGAGAGATGAAAACAAAAAGCAATGAAACCACGGCGACTTGTCGATACAAGACGCCGCGCGCAACCTACACGAAGACGTCCACCGCGACGCGCCACAATATCAGGAAGGAAACAACAACAGAAAAGAGCGAATCACCACAACAGCAAAGCCGCGCGCGCTCATGTCTGAATTGTGTGGAGTCGGAGGGCGAGCTGGTGCACCATAGGAAAGAAGAAAAGGAGAAATTCACTTTCCCTTGTCGGACGCGCCGTTTGGGCGCAGTGCCGTGTCGAAGAAGTCGAGCATCAGTTGACGGGCTGCCGCCACATCCTGCATCTCTTCTTCCGTGTACGTGTCGGGGTCAAAACGGGCGCCAAAGAAGCCGTGTGAGAGTCTGTCGTACCGCCTGTACACGTGCGGTGCCACGGGGTGCGCGTTGACGGCGGCCTCGACCTCGTCCATGGGTGGCTCGTCCTTCGACGGCATCACGAGCACAGGAACAGGAGCAGCTTTCACCACGTCCGCCGTGAAGTTAAAGGAGTGCGCCTGCCCCGCCGCATCGACCTTGCCGCGCGCCGCCATGAGGAAGCTCAGCGCAGAGCCCCAGCACATCCCCATGGCTCCGACCTTCTGGCAGCCGACCTGACGCAGCAGTGCCACCGCTCTTTCCATTGTGGGCTGGTGCAGGTCGAAGTTGCGCGCGAACACGTTGAAGGCGGCGAACTCTGCGGAGGTGTAATCGATAGGCCAGTTCTCGGCTGGCCACGCGGCTGTCCCGAAGAAGTCGGGCATCACGACGAGGTAGCCGTGCTCTGCAAAGAAGTCGGCGAGACGCTTGGAGACGGGCAGCATGCCGAAAAGATCGCTGACGACGACTATTCCCACTTTGCTCGAGTAGGGGCCGACAACGTAGAAGTCATCACCCGTGGGGTTGTACGTGCACGTGGCGGGGCCCTTGTCGGTGGGGCAGCAGCGGTTGTCGGGCTGGGAGGCCATTGCAGTGACGGGGCGACCGCGAAGAGTGGCGGGCTGCGCTCAGCGGATCTGCCGTTCGACGCGGTAGCGGACGAACAAAGGGGTGAGAGAGGAGCGGGGCGACAGGCAGGTGCATGTGAAGGGAAGTGAGTGGCGAGCTGGGGCGGAGCGGGAGTCTGCGCAGTGTGGCCGGCGATGGTAGGTCGGAGGTGAGGCGGAGGGAGGAAGGTAGAGAGTGTTCTGTGATGCGGGGGCCCGCCACACGCGTTTGTGTGCTCGCCGCAGCGGCGGTATCGGCTCTGCGCTAGAGGTGTTCCACGCCGAAGCGCGCGCGCGTAGCACGTTGCGTGCCTTCTCCAATGTGCGTCACGTGCGGGCAAAGCCCGAGGCGGCGACAGCGGGGGGCGAGGGTCCCTACAGTGCGTAGCGGTTGCTCAAGTTGGTATTCGGAGGATTCTTGTTTGGCGGGGTCTGCACGAGTTCCGCACTCACCCCCCCTCCTCACACGGGTGGTCACACTGACCAAAGCCCGCGCAGCTTGCGGAGGAGGGAGAGTGAAGTGATAGTCGACAAGCGCGCGGAGAAGGAGAGGCGGCCTCGAGCGTACCTCGTTCCCCAAGGGGGAGAAAAAAGACGAGCGGGCACCCGCTGCGCATCACACACGCACAGGCTGAGAGGGCACCACGTGACAAACAGTAGAAGGAGAGAGGTGAGGGTGTAATGAAGTGATGCTGCACACGACGGACCAAAAAAAAAAAAAAAGGGTAAAGGTAAAAAGGGTGTTCGTGTGTGATAGGGGCCACATCGATGCTACCTGCGTACGCTAGCCGGTTTCAGCTGCACACTGCATCTGCACAGCTGTCGTGACGAGAGTTGAGAAAAGGGCGCAGCTGCGTTGTTCCAGCCGCGGAGAATGGAAAGGGGGAGGGGCGCAGGCGGGATAGTGGGCATCGTCGACTTCGTTGGCAGCGACAGTCGAGAGGCGGTATAAGAGGGGGAGGGGGTGGAGTAAGTGGGTAAACACTCGCCAAGGTTCTCCGCATGAATCGACGATTGAGTCGCACACGGGAGGTGATAATAGAATGAAGGCCGAGAGACAAAGCAAGACTACGAAGCGTTCGGCCAAGAGGTGGCACAGCGGGGACGACCCAAGCGGCAC